>VWPU01010460.1:0-297342 GCA_013398955.1 Callaeas wilsoni
GGCCGTGCCAAACCAGTACACCACTGTTTAGGTTCTGTGGAAGAAAATAGCAACAGCAAGAAGAAACTTCAAACATATAATATGACCACCATAACTTTATCACCTTAATTTGTCTTCTCTTAGGACCTTCTGCTGATGGAAGAGAAGTACCAAGGAGGGACTGTTTTGTGAGTTTAACCTGTTTAGCTCTTTTCTTAGAGATTTTTCTCTTTTTCAGAATTTCACCATCCCTGCAGGTGACATGCTGATGCTGTCGCCATATTGGTTGCACCGGAATCCAAAATATTTTCCTGACCCAGAAATGTTCAAACCTGTAAGTTGTCACTCTTCGTGTGGATATTTTGCTGTCTTTTCTCCCCTTCACTTATTTTACAATAAAAGCACATGGACAAATTTGCTTAAATCTGGCTGGAGAATGGCCTTGAATACAGAGAAGATGTGCACATAAAGGAGGAACCTGTAGGAGTAAACAGGATTTTAAATTCACTGACATGTTCCAGGTACTACTTTATATCACTTTGATCCTGACCTTACCCCTCTCTACAACTCCCTGAAAGGAGATTGCAGCCGAGTGGGGGTCAGTCTTTTCTCTGAAGTAACAGCTGATAGAATGAGAGGAACCAGCCTCAAATTGTGCCAGGGGAGGTTTAGATTGGATATTAGGAAAAATTTCTTCACTGAAAGATCTGTCAGGCATTGGAACAGGCTGCCCAGGAAAATGGTGGAGTCAACATCTCTGGAGGGATTTAGAAGATGTGTAGGTGTGGCACTTGCGGATGTGGTTTAGTGGTGGATTGGCAGTGCTGGGTTAATGTTGGACTTGATTATCTTAAAGGTCTTTGCCAGCCTAACCAATTCTGTGATTCCAAGTATTCTCTCCCTGTTGGATGATTTCTGGTAGGTATTATCTCTGCTAATTCAGTAGTTAATCTAGTTTCTTGATTATTATTCCACTGCAGGTGGCTGTGTGGGCAGGCTTGTAACTGCTCTTTTTAGCACCATCCAATATAGAACAGTTTGTCTTTTTTATAGAAATACATCAAGGAGTAATTTAAACAAAACTTCCCTTCTAGCAAACTCTTCCCAATTTGAAATCCCTTTTAACAATTCCTGCTTCTTTGAAATCTGAAGCCGAAACTGATGCAGCAGCTTATTTTTTTAGTAACTTTATTTGTAAGAGCAAGTTAGCTTGTTTTTTAGAAACTCACCCATTTTTTAAAGAGGAATAGGTGAGTACCCCTTGGACATTGTCATTCCAAATGTATGACCTTGCTTTATCACCACTGAGATATTTTTTTCGTTCTTTATTGAATTTTGTTGCTGACAGGTTTCCTCCTCAGAAAGCTCTAAACAGCCCTAGCTGGAGAAAAACCCTGAAATAGATAAATGCCAGATTATGTCTTCTCTGGGACAGCTTCATCAGAGCAGTTCACCACCAGAAGCTTGACAAGGTGTTACTTGGCAGAGTAGCACTGAGTTTGTGCAGGCTGGTACAGTTTGTCACCCAGCAGTCATGAGATTCGCTTCGCTCAGTGTCACCCACCAAAATTTCAGTCCATATTGCCTTGTTCCTTGCGTTGCCCCTCTCCTCTCAAAGCAATTTAGGATGGAGCAGGGATCCCTTTTGGTACAGACAAGCTGTTTTTTGTGGAGAATTGTTCATCTTCTCACACATTGGCTTACACCAGTTAAAGCTCATAGACTTTGCATTTGTCTGTGCAGAGTGTCTTAGAAATGTTCTTTTGTGCAAGATGCTTGTGAGCTATTTGTGTGTCATGACACAATTTTGTGGCTGAGGCTTTCCTCAGTACTTGTTGAACATTTGCATTTGTATAAATATATTTTAAAAGAGAAGGTTGCATTTTAATAGCTCAAGATGCAGGATTTAGGAAATGGGGAGGTATAGGAAAACTGCTTTGGGGTAATTTTGAAAACTTCTGCAGCATTTTAAGGCACCTAAATGTGTTTCAAATGGGACCCTCATTTCTTTCCCTGATTCGATGTTGACTTTTAGATCCAGACTCTACTACTAACAGGTTGAATGCAAAAAAAATGGCATTAGTGCAACTTTGTATTGAGGATTAGCTGTCCAAGGTCATTTTTAGCCTGGAGAAATAAAGTTAAGCTTTATTTATATAAGGCTGATTTGGAAAAAAAAAGTTTCTTCCCACAGGATCGTTGGAAAGAGGCAAATTTAGAGAAGAATGCTTTCTTGGACAGCTTTGTGGCATTCGGAGGAGGGAAGCATCAGTGTCCAGGAAGGTCAGTGAAACAGCTGGGGTTTATTTATTCCCAAACTCTGCGGAGAACAACTCTCTTGAACTGGGCTTCTCTTACTCTCGGAGATAAAGTGTTTGCTTTGCTCTTTGTCAGTCTCCTAATGTTCAGCATCATCTGCACCTTGTTTAAACTGATCTGAAAGTGGTTTCACTCCTGGAAAAGACAGGATAAGTCACAATGAACAGGCAGAATCTGAGACCAGGGTATCAAGGGATATTGCCCCTCACCCAGGGAGGAAATTCAGCCTGGCTCTGCCCCTGCTGAGGTATCTTTTCATCGAGGGAGAGTTGCTCCACTTCCAAACACACCATTCTACAGACGCAGTTGTTTAGGTTGCCTTAAACCAGTTCTAAACAAACCTACAGAACGTTTCTCAGGTTTGAGACTCTCTTACCATCCTCTGTGATGCCATTGACATCTCTGCTAATCTTCAGATATCTTAACTGGGTCCTCTCTGTTTGAATCTTGTCTTTGCATTAGGGCACACAGAATTGTACAATGGCTTAAATTGCAGATCCTGTCTCACTTCACTCCTCCAGCAATGCCAGCCTTGGTACTTCCTGCATTCCTTCTGCTGTTTTCTCTGCTGTCCCTCGTCCTGGAACAAGTCCCAGGGAGCCAGCTGCTCCTCGTTCCTGTGTTCAAACATCTCTGTGCTCAACCCTCTGCCTTCAAAACCTGGGCTCCTCTGAGACGAAAGTGACCAAGAATCCTTAAGACCAATCATTTTATCTCAAGTTCCATGTGGAGCAAGGAATCTGGAGGGTGTTGCAGAGGATCTGCATTCTGGTGTCTGCACCTTATGGCAGGCTAGACGTGAGTGCCAGATAAACTTTGTGAAGGCATTAAAGACATGAGCAAAAAGAATGAAGCTGCTTTCACCATTTAGGTTTGCCAGAGGGAAGTGCTCACACTGCTGTACCTCGGTGGCTTGTACCACATTCCTGAGCTAAATCTGAGCACAGCCTCATTCCCAGCAAGGGCCACAGCAAAATTCACAAGAGGCATCTGCAGGTACAGGGAAAGCTGCAAAACAATGTTTCTGAAAGCTGCTTGTTTATATATCCTGACCTATATCTTTGTTCAGGCTGTTCTCTGGACTCTGATAACATCTTTAAAACAAGTTTTTGCTTAGAAAGAAAAGTATAACATTTCTACATAGACAACAGATGAAGAATCTTTTTCTTGCTGAGAGACAAAAAAGCCCCTTCAGACCCTTTGGCAGTCCACATGGTAACACACACCTTCAAGTTTTTCAGCAATAATTGTAAAAGAATAATGTGATGATCTTGAAAAAGAAGAAAATTAAATCAAGGGTTGTATCAAGGACTCCAGGTTGCAGATTTCCTTCATATGACTGAATGAAACAATGATATTTCAAGTTTAAGATGCATTTTTATTTATTTGAGTATTGAGATTTATAAATGAACTGTATGAAACATTTAATTTCTCCATTGCAAAAGTTCAGCATGAAATTAAAAGCTAATTTAATCAAACTGAAAGCTAGCAAATAACTTACTTATCAAATATTTTAGCAAACTGATGTGGGAAGAGCTCCCAAAAAGCCATTTCTGTGCCATATTTTTTACCTAAAAGAAAAATTTGATGTCGTTTTGACTGCTTCGGTGGAACCAGGTGGTTATTGCCTGTGTGACTGTGCTTGTCTTGCACGGCTCTGTTGTCCCCGCAGGCACTGGGGTCCAGGGCCCTGCTCTGCAAACAGGGCTGGGACTGGAAGGACCCACCCTTGCATGGTGCTGCAGGCTTGGAGCTTGGGCTACATCCCACCTGAGCTGGGACAACAGCCATCAAAATACCTCTGCTCTGCATTCCCCCGAGCCAAGGCCACCCAAAGCTCAAGGCAATTCCAATGTGAAATCACAGGGATAATTCGGTCTGAAGCTGTGCTGAAACGAACAAGCATCTTCCCACTCCAGAGCCCCGGGTGGCTCCCTGTGCAGATCCTGGTGGCTCTGCAGGAGTTACCTTGGGTCTGTGAGACTTTTTAGCTTCCCTTCACACCTGCCAGGCCAACTCCATGTGCAGTCATGTAGCCTCTTCCCCAGTGAATTCGCCCACAGCTGTTTTATCCAAGTTTTCCAGCATTTCTCTGTAGAAGAGCAAGGTAGTATTTCTATTTTAACTGGGTATTTAAGACTTATGTCTAAACTATGCAAGTGAGTAATCCCACGACCTCACACTGGTGCACACTGGTGAATGCAGAAAGCTCTTGTACACATGAGCATTAAAAACAAATAGCCTGGAGGATTTCACCTGCAGTTATCCAAAATCTTCTCCGGCCTAAGAAGGACCTTTGGGAGAGTGTTACAGAAAAAAGAAATTGTGCCCTTGGGTCTCCTACTGCATCCTAATGCTGACGCATTAAATAATAACTCCCACTGTCACTGCTCTCTGATGTCACCAGGCTCCCAGCTGCATTATATAACTTTATATAGCACGATTAGTCATATGGCCTTTTCTGTGTTTGACTGCCTTCTCACTCCTAGGAAGTTATTTCAAGTCAGCAAGTGTTAGGAGAACATAAATGTTTATACAGTGGAAAAATCCATAATGATAAGGAGCTGGTTTAAAATGGGTGTCAGAGGGATACTGTCAGTCCAGCATTTCACCAGAAAGAAGGGGCAGCCGCCACATTCGTGTTCTTTGCCAAGTAACAAACCTGAACAAACTACACTAGTTTTCCTATGGAAGATAGGCAGAAACTTTCAGGCAGAACTAAAGCACAGAGTGTAAAATGTGTCAAAGACACCCTGTTTCTTACCTGATGATAACACACGTGATGATCGGTCTGGAGGGCCAATGTTTTCCTCCCGTTTCTTGCAGGTGGTTTGCGATCATGGAAATCCAGCTGTTTGTTGTGCTGTTCCTGTACAAGTATGAATTTGTGCTGTTGGATGCAGTGCCAAAGGAAGTAAGAGATCCCTGCATTTGTGTAGCATTCCCCATCTTTATACCCTTCATTCATCAGGCTCAGCTGATGAGCTAACTCAACTGTGGCTGTATAAATTTTGAGAGAAATTTATGTAATGAACAACTCGATCTTTGTTTTAACTCAGAAAATCCAGAGTAATTCCAGCAATTCCAGTTAGTGGCACTGCACTGCCTATACAACAAAGTGCTTACAAGAATGTTTTGTCTCATTGTTGCCTAAACATTACCAGAGATTTGATACTTGTTGCTCACAAAAACAGTAAATATGGAACGAGATCATTAATACTTTAAAGATGTGGAATCAGATGTGACACTCGTAGTGCTCTTCCACTCCATATTCGGGGGTGGAAGGTAAATGATTAGGGTAAGACTGAATGAGCAACTGTGACACAGAAAGGTTTTAGTGTTAAGGGAGAATGGCACAATCTCCACTTCATTATTTGAATATTTTGAAGGTATTAAAAACTGCGAGAGTTTCTTAAGAGCTCATGTGTCTTCCTGACAGAGTGACTGGAATAGTAATTAACCATGAAGGCCCTACTCAGTGGTTTTGGTAAAACCAAGAAATAATTCTTGGTATATGGTCTTGGTTCTCTAAGACTGAAGATGCAAGAATGTTTATATCTTAACATAAAAGCACAATGGTAATTCCATTAATTTTCCATTAGTTTTTTCTGATTTTCTTCCTTCTTCAGAGCCCTTTGCATTTGGTGGGGACACAGCAACCCATGGCACCATTACGGGTCCAGTATAAATGCCGGGAATGAAAGTTGTGCAGCACTGACCTTTCTTTGCCAACCCACGCTGGATGGATGGACCACTGAGCTGCTTCCCAATCCCACATCTTCAGACAGGTTCTCTGCCTGCAGAGTTCTTGATTTCAGCTTTCAATGCTGTACATTGTGCTGTGCCAAACCAGTGCAGTTGTACCTGTGCTCCTCCCCTGGCTGCCCACCTCCCAGTGCTTCAGTCCAAGCTCCCCTGCTGCATTCATAATTTCTGGGTCAGTTATTCACAGACTTTGTAAATCTGATATACTAAACTCGCCAACCAAACATTCAGGACAAAAAGCTGCAGTGTTGGGAAATCCTGTGTGGAAGCTGTGCCAGAGCCAGTGGAGAAGCAGCTCCCTTGGGCCAGGTCACTGCTTCCTGCAGGGCGCTTCAAACCAAGGCCAAAGTGGTGCCTCATGCTAAGAAATCTCATTGGTAACAACAAACAGCTCCCTGGTGCTGGTGTGCCCAAAATCCAGGACAGTCTGAGCAGAGACCTCTGGATCAGCTCCACATCCTGATAAACTCTGGTGACTTGTGTGTCACTGCCTGTGTGGGCAGGTGAAGGTCTGGCCTGCTCTGCCTACAACCAGTGCCAACTTCTTGCAAATAAAATCCATTTGGAATGGAAAAATGGCAAGCATTTGGGATCTTGTTCCACTGGAACACTTAAAATTTCTGCTGAGCTTTATTTTGCTCCACAGGATTCAGAATCGGTCCTTGCATGAATTTGCAGTGACAGTTTGACCACGACGTTTGGCTTCCAATAAAAAGCGATCGCAAGGAAAGCTGTTCCTGCTCATGAGACTGGTTGTCTAATATCTAGAACACTTTTGCTTTCCCTACCACGTGAGTTATAGAACAAATTGCACAAATCTAAGAATATTTAGTCCTGTAAAGCATACCTAGTAAAAGTTGTTTGAAGAAGCTGTCAGGTAAGTTCAGATACTAACACTTTAACTGCTGTCACATTTCATAGACAATAATAGCTGGCATGTATTTTTAGTCTTATAAGTAAAGATTATTCATCATTTTAAAAGTATTTGAAAAAAAAACCCCTCACACAAATAGACTTTCAACAACAGTACAAACTATGGGAATAACATGCATAGGAAAATAACACATTGTATAATTCATTACACGGTTGGTTTACCTTTGTGATGGATAGAACAACTTCAATGATTTATATGGCTGGAAAATGATTCATCCAACTTTTAATTTAGCCCATAATGGTTAACTGTGCAAGAGTTGCAATCTTAATTGCTGTTCCAGTGTCTCTTCCATAACTGAAAGCCATTCCCTTGGATTTCATGCATGGGATTACCTGGAAGTGTATATTTTAATTTTAAAAATTGGAAGTGACCATAATATTTTTAAGGCTAGGCTGGATGAGCCTTTGAGCAACCTGGTCTAGTGGAAGGTGTCCCTGTCCATGGCAGAGGATTAGAACTGGGTCCCTTCCAACCCAAACCATTCTATGATGATTTTCATAAATATTTTGCATTCACAGACCTTCACTCCGATCTGCCAGAGCAGGGGGCAGGATGAGGCCACTGGTGCTGTTTGTCTGAGTGCTGAGTGTTTCTGTCCAAATCGGTGTAGGGGGTTGACCCTGGCTGGGTGCCAGGTGCCCACTCAAGTCGCTCTGTCACCCCCTTTCCCACTGGGACAGGGGAGAGAATAAGATGGAGCACAACCAGCAGGGTGAGATAAGGCAGTTTTATTACAGTACGAGACAGAAAATAAGCAGAGACCTGCGCGCACAAGAGCTAAAGAGGAAAAACAAAAGTCAGCGTCTACTTCCATGTTCGGACACTTCCCGGGAAGCAGGGCTTCAGCACGCGTGACGGTTCCTCCGGAAGGCAAACACTGAAAACTCACGAATGCCTCCCCTTCCTCCTCTCCCTTAGCTGATATATCTGAGCTGACGTCACATGGTATGGAATATCCATTTGGCTAATTTGGGTCAGCTGGCCTGGTTGTGTCCCCTCCCAGGATCTCAGGATCTTGCCCGCTCCCATCCCCTTTGGTGGGGGAAGGAATGTCAGAGGGACAGTGCTGCTCGGCAGTAGCCAAAACACTGCCCTGTTATCAGCACCCCTCCAGCTACCAATGCAAAGCACAGCACTGTGAGGGCTGCGAACTTCACCTTGCTCAGACCCCATACAGCTGGCCACTGGAACCGTCAGTGCATACACACATTTTACACGTTTGTGGATGTGTCTGCTGGACCCAGGGGTGTGGAGCTGCAGCAGCCTCACTTCTGTGGGGCTACTGGATTTAGCAACTCCCGATCAGATGAGAATCAGCCATGAAAATATTACTCCTGAAAGGCAGGGCATACTTTTAGTAGAAGTGCAGGCTTTTGGCAGGAAAGGAATACCTGTTCACAGAGGTGAAGAAATGTGGGCCTGACTGTGGAATCCCATCACTACCATGTGGTGGATGACAGCTCCAGGCACTCGCTGTACTTTCCAAGGTGGAAAAAAACAAGGGAGGTGGATTAGTAAAGCAATGTGGTGGTCAAGTGATAGAGCTAAAAGGGGTCTTCTGCCTGGATATAATCCAGAAGCTTCGGGGGAGGGAAAGACTTTCCCCATGGGACAGGGTTAAACAGGCATTAAAAGGTCATTACGATACCCTGCGCAGGAGTGGATTAAGAGTATCTAAATTATTCCTCTTCAAGTGCTTGCCCAATCTGCTTTTAAATACAGCAGTGCCAAATTTCCATGGGGGATCTGTCCTCTTACCTGACTCTCCCTGCTGTTAGAAAGCTGTCCTACATATCAGTAGCAGGAGTCAGAGTAAGGTTTTATCCATGCCATTACCACAAGACTGTAAGAAGCTGAAGATTTTTAAGCCCACAGAGAAATTAAATGTATTCAAAGCTACCTTTTTTATTTCTACCTTCTGTATGAAGTCTGGATGTTAAAGGGAAAGTAGTGGAGCATCCCTCAAAAAACATCTTAGAAAATGTAATTGCTCTTCCTCCACATGTGGCCAAGGCCAGATCTACCTGATAAATTCCAGTGTCTAAGTCAGAGAAGCAATGGTAGGAGTTGTCTTAATGAGACAGGAAGTCTAGTGTTACGAGGAATGAGAAATAAAACTCTGTTAAATCAATTTTCCTTTAATAATTGTATATCAAAGAAGGGTTTCAGGGAAAAAAAGAGTAAACTAAGACATTCCAGCCAATCTTTTTTGATACTTTTGAAGAGAGTGATGCCATGACAATTTTTTTGCCTTTTCTTTTATAGAGCTTTTATGTATTCGCAGTGCCCTTAGCGTGCATACTTGTAATTCCTTAAGTCTGATAACTTACCATAGTCCCGGTATTCTGTTAGACCAAAAGACCAAACATCCTAAAGGCCTTGCAGCTGAAAGCCCTACGCTATCTTGAGAAACCAAGGTCCCCTCTAGAGTGCATCCTATAAAGTAAAATGAAGCCCCTCTTGGGGGGGAATACTTTGGGCTAGGGGGATGTCACGCTATTCATTCAAGCCTCTCATTGGGGCATTTTTGTTAGATGTGCTAATTTGCAAGGTCTATAAAATTGTATACGCGATCTACCGCGTGTGTGCATTTCAACGTATTCCACCTTGGCAAAGTGCCGCTCCATAAGGATCCTTATTAAATACCGAAGTAAAAACCCTTTAACCCTTAACAGTGTGTGGCTCTTAATTTTAGGACCAAGGAAAAGGCATCAAGAGTATAAACGTTTTCCCTGAAATAATGAATTTTCTGTGGACATATAAAACTCCTGAAAACATTTTGAGTTAAAATTGTTGACCTCCTCTAAGTGAATCTTCTCCAGTCAGTGCAGTGAAAAGATCACCCCCAGTATCAGCCGCCACCTCCCAGAATAATCACAACTTCTTTCATCTTCCCTCTAATAAGCCTCCCCAAAGGCCCCTCTCAAGTCAAGTATTTCAAGTGGTCTTTCTCTTTTCTGTGCCTCAGATTGTCACAGAACCCAGAAGTTGAGGCTTAGCACGTACACCTCCTCAAAATAGCTGTCTGGGGACTAAAAGATGTGGCTGTGGCCATTGAGAGGCGGGCTAAAAATAATGACTTCCCCTCAAAAAGAAATTAACTTTAAGGCCCTTGCTCTGTGCTGGGCTTAAGCACTGTGCTAAGCAAAACTCGACTTAAGCATGTGTTTTGCCTTAAACAAACACTTAAAATGGATCTGGGGAATAAGAATGGATTTTGATTTCAGCACAGGCTTAAGTGCTTTGCTGAACCAGGGTCCAAAAGCCTCAGTCCCTAACCTGTTGTTTACAGTTAGTCTTGGCATCTGTGTTGTAATTTTAAGGACATACAAAGGTTAGTGGAAATACTGAGGTGGCTTTGCTCATTTTAGGTGAACCTGGCACACATGAAAGGATTTTAGGAAGCATTTATAGCCCAAACCAGCAGGCTTTGTTGGCAACAAGCATCTTTTCCAGTTATTTGGTACATTCTAAATGCATGGCTCATCACACAGCAAAAACTACTCCCTGTCCACCATGTGGTAGAAAAGGAATTGGACACAGGAAAGGCATTCAAAAGATAGCAAGCACTTAATTGCAACAGCCAAGGAGAGGCTTTCATCATGTGGCCATTCTGGATGACATTGGACATGCGACTGATTGGCACAGCATTATTTGGGTTTTTCACTTTGATCATAAAATTACTAGGAAAGGCTTAATGGAGTTATAAATATCTTGTTTCCATGAGAGTCCTGGGAGGATAATTATAGCACTGAAGTCTTTACAAAGATAGAGCATTTATAAAATGATATTATCTGAGGTCTCCAATGGATAATGCAGGGAATTCTGCACTCTATTCCCAGCTCCCCTATTGACTCACTGTGCTCTTTGGGTGAATCACTTCATCCTTGTTTCCTCACACTGGGGCAATAATGACAGTTACCCACTGCTGCAAAGTCTGTATGGCTTAAAAGCTGTAAGTGTTGCTCCCACTCATCAGAGCACTCCTGCCTGGTTATTGATAGCAATGGCTGGCTGGAAGGCTTTGGATGAGCTACATGTTTTCCTGAGATGTGCTACTGGTAAATTACACTACTTGTAGAGTTACAGTCAAAACACTCAGGAAAAATATTTTAAATCCCTTAATTCAGAGTTTTTAAGACGATGATGAAACAGCTGTACTCCACAGTCTTCAGAAATACTTTGTTTTTAATGCAAAGCTTGACATTTAAAGACTATGGACAAGTTTCTTTTTGAGTGAGAAGACAACTTCCTTTCATAAAACCAACCCTTACGGAGGAGCATTAGCTAGAAGCCTGAGTAGCAGCTGCCTGTGGGTAGGAACTACACCTATACTCTAACCTTCCTAAGCTGCACTAGGCTTTTCCTGCTCTAGAGACTCCATACATCATCTTTCCAGCTTTGAAAAAGGCAAGTGAGGAAGGAGTGATGGCAAATGAACAAATGATTGGGCCTGAGCTCACCTCACTTTGCTTGAAGGCTCTAACATGGATTTTGGTTACAAAAACAAGAACTTCAGTGCTGGAGATCGATCCTACATCTCCCATCAATAGCACTGTAACAGCCCTGGCTGTGACTGCAAACGGCTCCTGATAAATTTGAGAGAGACCAGAGCTCTCCAATAGCAGATGGGCCTTTGGAGCTTGCTGTGCCTTTCTGCAGTGGACTGAGATGAAAATGAGCAGATTCCTACCTGGAATGGGGTAGAACTGCAGATCAGGAAATGGAATTGTTTTACCAAGCACTGAAATGACATTTCTATATGAATAGTCCTGACAACAAAATGGCCCATTTTTCAAAATAGAAGCTCTTCATCTGGAGTGTGTCCATTCCGGGGTGAAGGGAGGAGGAAAAGGCAACCTCATTACTTTTCAGGAATCTGCAAAACATAAACCAGGAGAGTCTTAAGACCTAAATTCTCTATATGGGCATTCTGCTTCCATAAAGCAACTCTTAGGTAGTCTACAAAGGCAGAAAACATATTTTTCTGAGTGCATAATACTCAGATCATGTAATCACAGCTGGGCAGAGAAATCTAAACCTAAGGAGGATCATGTTTTTTACAAAGCATAATTAGGGAATGGAAAGACTTGTCATTCCCTTTTTCCTGTGTCCTTGCTCAGAGGCAATTACCAGTGATTTCTGTGAAGATCTGACCCAAATAAGAGCCAAGAGAGGCTTTGTGGATATGGTCCCTCAGCACTGCATGTCCAAACTACTCTTGCTGTGGGGTCTTGCAGTGGTAAAGCAGGATCCAAGCTGAAGATGGGGTCTTTCACACCTTCCCCTCCAAGGTCTCAGTTGTAGCCAGACTTGACTCTTTTGAATTAAACACATTGGGTTCATAGTGTTGGTCTTTGTAAGTGCTGACCCAAATACACAGGCAATTTCAAGGCACTGGCCTTTTATCTGGCCTTTATTCTGAAGACCATCAATGCTCAGAAAAGCATTAAGTGTGTCCTTCTGCTTGCTTGACACCAGAAGAAAATCAAGTGATTTCCAGTACTGTGACATGGCCCTCTGAATGTGATTCCCAGGTTAAAATGGATAAGCAGTGCAAGATACTCGAAGAGTTCTGATCTTTAAGTAATTCACTACAGCTGAAGATATTGCCTTTGATGCTCTTCAGCCCAAATCTTAGTATTATAATTTACTATTTTAAGCTTGTTTATAGAACTGGAATAATATGCAGATAAAAAAGGATAATTACTAGAGCATTTTCAGGCATTAAAGCTGAGGTTTGAAGTTCCTTTTTCTGAGAAAATAAACCAAAGAATGTTTTACTATCTGAAAACCTGGCAACTGGTCTTTGCTTACCATGAAGTGAAATCAAGCACCACTTTGTTAAAAGCCAGTTTCATCACAATGATCTGGTTGTTCCTTAAAATAATAAAGAGGCCTGAATCAGCAGGAGACGGTTTTATTCTGTCCCTTGGGTATTAATCAATATATCCAGCTAGATTTTTCCAGCAGACTCTGGCCTTGCAGTCTGGTTCAGAGGTTTTGTGCACCTGCACAGTTTGTACATTCAGGTGTGTGGGTCTGTAGGAAATGAGTTCTCTGCACACCCACAAGCCAGGACAAATCCAGGTGATTTGTTGCAGTCACATCTGCCCTGAGCTGCCACACCTGCACCTGGGAAGGTACATTTATCCCTCCACACAGAGACATTCCACCATTGGCATCTTTGCACAGGGGTCAAAGATGGAAGCTGGGGCTATCCTGCCTGCTGAGCTCTGAGCTCTCACAGCCAGGGAATGTGCCATGCCACTGGATGTCACAGCCTGGAAGTGTCCCGTGCCACTGGATGTCTAGGTGGGCTGGCTGAACAGGACATTCACGGCACAGCAGGCTGCTCCCCAAGGTGGCACTGGAGCAGTCAAAGGGCATAATCAGACTAGAGGCCCTGCTTCATCTTTCCTTTTTATCTTCCGTTTACTGTTTCCATCCTCCCTAAGAACTTCATTAGTGGCCCTTTTCCCCCTTCCCAGCTCAGCTGTAAACTCAGCTTACATTTTCCTTCAGGTTTTTCAGATATCCAGGCTGCCAAATACCTGAAAAGCTTAAAGCTGGAGTGCAACACTGTAAGGGTAAGCGTGGCAGATCACTGCCTCAGTAGGAGATAACTCCTGAATGGACTGGCTATCTCTTCTGGAGCTGTGTCACACTGCTGGGAGAGCAGGAGGAAGGGGCAGAGCCTTCCCTCTGCTGATGCGGAAGGAGGACGCTCCTTAGAGGTTGCTCTGCCGCAGTGACTCAGTGCTGTGGAAGCTGTGACTGCCCAAAAATATCTGTGTCACCAAGACCGTTTCCATTGTGCCATCCCCAGTGTTCCCCTTGCACAAGGGCTGGCAGGACAGGGCCACTGGCACCATCCACTGTCAGTCACTGATGTGATCTCTAGAAAACCAGTGCTGAAATACATAAAAGCAATGATAAAAATACAAGCATACACAAAGATAAAGTGTGTAAGCATACTATGTCTTAGTAGAAGTGTTGAAAAATTAAGTTTTCACTTCTAGGCACAATTCCAGGCTCAAAAATATAGTCTCAATTGTTACTTACCTCCTTGAGCTGCTTATTTTCTATTAATTGGATGTGTATGTGGTGTCATATGCTGACTAATAACACAGCCTTCTGCTTCCCATGATACTCCAATTATGCCTTCAGTCGTCACTTAAAAGTGTCAGAATAATGAATGAAAATTTCAGAGAAGAAAGAAAAACACAAGAAGCCTGAAGATTATGGATCACACTTAAGGAGACTGAAATATACAAATTTTTTTTAATGATCTCTCAATATAAACAAAGCCCCTTAAAATGACATTTTGGAAAGCCTTTTTCTGTCAATCTCCATAATTAAGGATAAAGATTCATAAAAGGCAAAGAAATCTCATACAGTGGACTTCTCCAGCAAACCTGTCTAGCACTGCTTCAGAACTAGGGCTCCGAAATTCTACTTCTCAACAATTAATATGCATTAATTACCACACTATTTGGTTTATAGGAGTAAATTGTGTCTTGCAGTGAATTACACTCTATGGCCTTCTAATTAGCAAATATAAAAATAGAATTTCTGGTAGCTTTGTTTTCTTAGCTGTTTACATTCTGAAGCAAATTAAATAATATATTCATAAGCCCAGTCTGTATTTAGATACCTAAATAAGCATCTTGATTTTTCAGAGCACCTACAACTGAGAGTCACACAGTGCTTCTGAAAACCAGGCCATTTATTTAGGTGTCTATATTTAGGTACATGAGTTTGAAGCGTTTGGCTTGAGGTCACATAGCTATGGCTCATTGCATTTTTTTATTTCCATTTGGGTCACAATGGGCAAGTCACTTCTAATAATTCTCATCACAAATGTAAGGAAGAGCAGGAGAGGTGGTGAGAATTACTTACTAAAAACCACCAAGATGGTTAGCACTTCCTCAAAATACATGGAGTTTCATTCATGGAGAATTAAAATCTAAAAAAAGATAGAAATCAGTGCATCAGAAAGGTAAGACAGTGAATGCGTTTAGAGACTGAACTTATGTTGTGGTTAAACTGTGCTCATCTCCTGGATTGAATTTTCTGACATCTTTGTCATTGCCTCCATAACCTTGTGACCATTTTGACAAGCCAGATGTTTCAGCTTCCTGTATTTTGACTGGGTAAATCCTAGAAACCAAGTGCTTCTGCTTGTTAACGCACGGCAGCAAACCACAGTTTATTCTTGAGGAATTTGGGCTGACATCATCAGTCATGCTCTTGAATTGTGGTTACACCTCCAAGACTGCTTTTGAATTTGCACAGTAGCTTGTACAGGCCTTGACTTTAATGAAACAATTATGAAATAAACAGTCCAGGAGTCTCCTGAGAGATCACTTGGAAAAGGACATAAGGAGTAAAACACAACATTTTAAAGAAACAAGGAACAAAATGAAAGCCTTGAATTTCAGCACCGCCATTCAAATGTGGCAATTTGCATCTGGCCATAATATTCAGATCTGAGAGTTGCACTTGTACTGTAAGGATGTTGTTTGTTACAGAACAAAAGGTTTGTGTTTTTCTTTCTTGAAATGGAGGTTGTTTTAAAAGTCAATGAAACCTGTTTTTCCTCTTGATCTATCATGCATCTAGGCTGAAAAAACATCTCTTGGTTAAAAATATTCCTTCAACAGAAATGGGGACGTGCCATTTTTGTTGTCTTTAAAGCTGAGGGTTAGCTATAAGATAGTAAAGCTCTGTTTTGGGGAACTTTATGTTAGATAGGGAATTTTTGCAATGTGAAATAAAAAAACCCTTTATTTTTTTCCGACAGCTCTCTCTCTGAAGTAGATGTAAATTGGAAAGATTCTTTGTTCCTGTTCTCATTGCCTTAAAAGACACGAACTCCTTGTCTGACCTCTGTCTGCTCCTGAAGATGCCCAGAAACAACAGGGATATGCCAGAGAGGGGATTTAGGGAGCAACAGAGCCAAATGCAGAGGGTGTCCCACTGCAAAGGTAGGAACTCAGGGGTTCCAGAGCAGTGCCACAGGTTCTCACAGTATCACAGACTGGTTTGGGTTGGAAGGGACTTTAAGGATCATCCCATTCCATCCCCTGCCATGGGCAGGGACACCTTCCACTAGCCAACATTGCTCCAAGTCCCATCCAACCCAAACTTGAGCACTTTCAGGGATGGGCTTTTTTTTCAGCTTTTCATCCACAGCTTCTCTGGGCAGCCTGTGCCAGGGCCTCCCCACTCTCACAGGGAAGAATTTCTTCCCAATACTTAATTTAACCCTGCCTTCCTTCAACTTAAGGTCTTTTTCCTTGTTCTATAACTCCATGCCCCTGATAAAAGTCCCTCTCCAGCTCTCTTGTAGCCCCTTTAGATGCTGGAAGCCCTCTCTAGGTTCTTCTCCACACTTGCCTGACCCCCACATACTAGATTTGGAGAGAACAGACATCCTAGCTGGAGCATGTGCTTCCCTGCATATCCAAGCCCCCAAAGGAAACAGCTCTGCTCCATGATCAACCTGCCTGTGGAGAAACAGGTGCAAGGGCACTACAGGCACCAAAATTTTACAGCAGCTGGAGGACAGTCTCCTTTCCTGCAGGAATTTTTTACTTGTGCAATTATTATTCCTGGACCCAGAACGGTGTAAAATGCTCTGTAGATAAAAAGCAAAAAGAGACAGCATTTGCTTTGCTCATTTTTGCTTTTCTCTGTAATATGTTGCAGCTAAGATGCTCTGCAGTTGCTGAGCACACAGAGACACTGGAGAGGTGTCGAGGCATTGCTGTCTCACTGCCCTGAGTGACTGGGTGATAAACTGGCAGATGAAGTTCAGCAGTGATAAGTGCAAAGCAACGCACAGGGGAAAAAATAACCCCAACCACACTCACACAGACACTGGTTCCAGCACTGCAGGAGATGCGGAGACCGAAGTGGAAAGCCCTCTGGAAATGTCAGTGTGGGGCTAGGAAGTGGTCAAAAAGGGGAACTGAATGCTAAGAATTAGTAGCTCCCCTCTTAGATGATGAGGCGACCCCCAGAGTCATAGGACTCTTTAGCCCAGATGCTCAGAGTTATTCAAAGTCCCTTGGCCAGACAGCTTTTGTCTATTCCAGAACCAGCAAAATTCAACAGTCATTTTAGCAGAATCAAAGTTTCAATACAGTATAGTGTTTTCTTGTAAAATTAGAAAGGCTAGAGAGGATGGTGATAAAGCCTCCCAGTGAAAACAGAAAACCACATGAAATTGAAAGAGGGATAGATGGAGGGAAATCCAATTAAATGCTCTAAAATAATCACAAAATAGTTTGGGTTGGAAGGAACCTAAAAGATCATCTTGTTCCAACCCCTGCCACGGGCCGGGACACATTGCATTATCCCAGGTTGCTCCAGCCTGGCCTTGAACACTTTCAGGGATGGAGTATCCACAGCTTCTCTGGGCAGCCTGTGCCAGGGCCTCACAGGGAAGAATTTCTTCCTAATATCTAATCTAAACCTGCCCTCTTTCAATTGAAGTCATTCCCCCTTGTCCTGTAATGATGGTGAGAATATACAAACAATAAATTTACTGCCTCTATAACAAAGGAACACTTAAACAGGGATAAGACTTGAAATTGTTTTAACACAGTGAAGAACTATCCTATCACAGCACATTGTGGAAAACAAAACCACAAATGGGCTCAAAAAGAGTTAAGAAATACTCCTAGAGAACAGGACCACTGGCAGCCACTAAATAAAGTAACTTGGATTCAACCATGAGTTCCAGAAACCCCTACCTCCCTAGTTGCTGGAATATTATAAGGTAAATGGGAGAATATTTTTACACTGATTTACTAAGCATCCAGTCTTGTTTGCTGGAGACAAGAGACAAAGCTAGATGGATCCAACTTTGTTTTTTATGTTCTAAAAAAGTAACAGAAACAATCAAGATTATAATGGTGACAGAGTCAACATTAATTTTACTTGCTTTATCCATTCTAATCTTCAGACTCAGCCGTTTGGAAGAAATCATATATGGCCAAAGAATTTGGGATTATCCCAGTGAGCAGAAATGTAAAAGCTGAAGCACTGACTTATTCAGCATCTACAGATTTTCAGGCATTACTTACTTGTTTCTTCTGAAAAAAAGAAAATTTGTCACCAAAACGTCTGCAAAGGCTGCAGGACTTAGCCAGGGTTTGTATTTTGATGATCAGAAATCAGGGAGACATGGGGGGTGGGGGGGCAAAATCTTTTGGTTACAGTGCTTCAGTTGTGTTGAAATTCCCCGTGGCTGCTTCAGCACACTTGAGAGGCCACTTTTGCTTACAGATTAAATCTGGAGATGGGAAGCAGGTGCAGACTGAAGATAATGAGCAGCTCAGGATCTGGAGGAGACGAGCTAAGCCTGTGCTCTGGGATATCAGTAACAAACTCCCACTCAGTTCTGTGGGATGAGCTCACAGCACTGCTTGTGGATCCTGCAAGTAGCAGCTGTTTTATCACCTCCTTTGGTATCCTTTCCAGAATTACAGCTTCCTCCAGGTTTTGGCACTCTACAACTGCTTGGGTTGTGGGAAGATGGCCACAGCCTTTAAGAGGCACAGGGTGCATGGCCTGAACAGCTCTGGGGTAAAGGGTGGGACTCCACAAAGGACCTTCTCTCAATTGCTCTTATCCTGTTATTTTGGCAACACCATTTTTCCACGTCTAAATAACATATTATTTTGTGACCTTTCCTAATAGAAATCTTTAATGCTTTTAACAGGGGGTATTAAAATCCTGCAATTGTTGCCACTCTTATAATTATCTGCTTTGAAGGACATTTTACTGCAAACGGTGGCATTTAGGGTTTTTTCCCCTTCATCTTGGCAATAGTGCCTGGATGCATATAAACCCAAACTGCTGACCTTGGCTTTCCTGATTTTTCCTGAGCATGGGTTAGCTTCCTTTCAAAACTGCAGAGATTCCTATTTTACCACCAGGAAAACATATGCTAGGGCAGCTTCATCACAACGGAAACGTTCTTCCCAATATGAAAATTAATAAAAATTAAGACACAAGACACAGTTAAGAGGATGGAAATAAGAAGACACAAGGAAATTGTATAACATAAAACGCAGGACAGAAAAAGCCCAGTGGATGCTCTTCCTACTCAGAATATTAAAATAACACATCATGCAAAGGGAACACACATAAATGGAGACAGAGGAAAATATCCTACCAGGTTTAATTCCCAAAACAAAAACCAACAAGCAGATAATTTGATTTAAGACCTGATTAGTTTATATAGTGACATCTTTGGTTCCATAGCTCGCTTACTCTTCTGCATAATGCCTAAAGCAGTAAGATCATGGTCACAGATCGATATTTTAGGCACAAGGACAAACCAAGGAAAATAATAATTACTATTATAAGTTACCTATTATACATTTAAAAATAAAAGTAGAACTGAAGCAGAAACCCTGAAAGGGGTCTAAACCAGATATGCATCAAGGCATAAGTCAGTCTTTAGTTAAGAGACCAGGAAGAAACTCTTCTGTGGCAAGTACAACAATCTCCAGTGCATTGCTCTTTGCTGTCTGCAGAGATGAGGTGGGATATGCTATTGATTTCATTCTTCACACCATTTATTTTCTGCTATCATTGGAAAGTGCTGCTATAAATGGAACACATCTTTTTATATATTTTTAACTAATGGAGAATTATTCCTTACACAGATTTTTATAGGGTGTTTAATAATTACATGGGAGTCTTCTAGTTCTTCATTACATTCTATAGATTTTCAAAGCCATCTTTACAAAAACCTATTTACGTTTCTGTATCACCCTATTGATTAAATCCCTTTGTATTATATTCCAAAGCAAAGAGACCACAGAAAATCAGTGTTAGTCTCTGACGTTTAGCAGCCTCGGATGTGCAGCTGGAAGAGAGAAAATAGCCCTTCCTTTAATAAAACATGCCTTGGGGGCATCTGAGGGCTTTCTCTTCTTTTTAAAATCATGACCAGCATCAGCCTTTTTCCATTGTAAACGTGACATTCCTCTAGAGCCCTACAAATGCTTCTTCTGGCATCATCCGTAGTGGGGAGATATCCCTGATTCACCTGTTAGCCTGAAGAACTGGATCCCTCCGAAGGACAGTTTGGGTGTTGGTGATCAGAGGTGGGAATGGTCTTGAGAGCTCTGTCCTCCACAGTAATTAGGACCCCTCCAACATCACCACGGGAGGGCCTGAGGAGCTGTCACTAAAACCTGGCGAGGTGCACTGGCACTGTGAGGATGTCCATCCTACTTCTGCCTGCACCCCACCCCACCTCTGCACCATCACCCCTTCTCACTCTTATTCTATCCCATCCCACCTCTCTCCTACCCCATCCCTCCTCACTTCCACTCCATTTCATTCCTCTCCACTCCATCCCATTCCATCCCACACCACCTCTCCCCTACCTTACCTTACTCCACCCATCCCAACCCTCCTCACTCCCCTTCCAACCCATCTTGCATGTCCCTAGCCCATCCCACCTCTCCTCGCTCCCATCCCATCCCATCCTATCCGACTTCACCCAATCCCACCTCACGCTCAGGGCGGGGGCACCGACACCTTGAGGGAGAGCAGCTTTGCCACGGAACACAAAACTCTGCCTGGTTCCTACCGCTCGCTGTGAGCTGGGGTGTCACGAGCTCCTGCCCTGGCTCACCTCTGTCCCCTCACTGCCCTGTGCCACTCACCTATCCCGCTCACCTGTCCTATGTCCCTCTCACCTGTCCCCACTCACCTGTCACTTGTCTTCGCTCATCCCTTGTCCCCACACATCCCCTGCCCGGCTCACCTGTCCCCGTACTTCCCCCGTGCCCTCTCCTCTGTGCCCTGTCCCCTCACGGCCCCCGCCGGTCACCGATTCCCGGCGCGTCGCCGTGGGAGCTGGGGGCGTGGCCAGCGCAGTGGAAGGCGGGACCAACGCGCGGCTCGAGTTCTCATTGGTTGTTCCTCCTGCCCGTGTAGGCGGGGGCGTTGCTGATTGGGCCGCCCCGTCCTCCACCTTGGCGGGCGCGGCGCGGGCGGGCGCGGGGCGCTCTGAGGGAGCGTTGGGCGCGGAGCGCGGCAGATTCCGGGCGGGCCAGGGAAGGGCGAGCGAGCCGCAGGTAAGGGCACGGCCGCCTCCCCAGGGGCTCCTTCCCCGCCGGGGCCGCGGCGCTGTCCCGCAGACCTGGGTTATGCAATCGCCCCGCGGTCCTGCCCCAGCGCCGCGCTGCCCTCGGGGCTTCTTCCACCCGCGGCTCTCGGGGCGCGGGGGATGCGCGGCGAGCCCGTGGCCGCCCCTCGGCAGGGGTCGGGGCCGGGGCCGGTTTCTCCCCCGGTGGGATGCGGAGGAGCTCGTGAGGAGGGGATGGGGGCGTGGGAAGGAAGGGGGTTTGCGGCCGTGCCAGCAGCAGGTCGAGGTCGCAGCGATGCGGACTCGGACCGGGCGCTCGGGCAGCTCCGGGCTGGGCTGCGCCGGGAGCCCTGAGGGAGAGGCTCTTCTCGGGCTGCTTTAAACTTGGCTGCCGTATCCGAGGGGGAATGGCTTTGAAGTGAAGGAAGGTTGGTTTAGACTAGATATTAGGAATACGTTCTTTGCTGTGAGGCTGGTGAGACACTGGCATAGGTTGCCCAGAGAAGATGTGAATGCCCCATCCCTGGAAGTGTTCGAAGTCAGGTTGGACGGGGCTTGGAGCAACCTGGGATAGTGGAAGGTGTCCCTGCTCATGGCAGGGAGTTGGAATGAGATGGTTTTTAATATCCTTTCCAACCCAAACCATTCTGTGGTTCAGTGATCCCAAGCCAATATCATTTGATGCTTATATAATAGGTAGCTCACCAAACTTGCTGGTTTGGATTTTTTTCCTCACCTCTCCTAGATTCTTTTGTACCTCTTTAAAATATTGTGTTCCTTTACTTCTTGAGTTTGGCGTTTAATGAAGGTTCCTAAAAACAGATGTATGACAACTTTATAAAGCTGAAAGAAATCATATAAATGAGAATTGTAGTTTAATCAGGGGCCATACTTTACACAAGCTTCTCTCTTCGGCTTTCAAGTTTGCCCTTAGAAATGGTTTGGTCTTTGCTTAGCTAGTTAGAATGGCTGCTCTGTTGAAAAGCAAAACTCCTTTTCTATGAAAATACATAGTTAGTGTAAAGAAACTGCTACATTTGTTCTTGCAGTGAAACTAAATGATATGGTTGCACATCATCCCTGAACAGATGGAAGTCTGAATACTGTGAGAATATAAAACATTCCAGAAAACTGCAAACACATCTCAGTAAACAAGGACAGAAGAAGATTTTCTGTAGATGGTCATCTCATTGGTACCTTTAACAGCAGGATCTGTCCTGTCCTCCTTAAACTTCCGAGAAGTTGTCAGCTGTGTGATCCAGTTTGCCTTTCCAAGTGTTGTAGTTTGTGTTCAAATTCAGTAGCTTGGTTTGTCATTGTGTTGAAAATGTTTGTCATTGCATTGGTGTCCTTAATTTTTTTTTTTATTTGATGGTGCTAGCAGGAAATCCTTTTAGAGGAGGAAACTTTGAAATTTTATTCCAAGTCATCATTGTATCCCTAGTATCTTCTAGGAGTTAAGCTCTGTGAGTAGCTCCTGTTGCAGGTAGTTGTGGGTGAGATTTGGGGCACATTTCTGACTTTAAGGTTACAAGCTGGAGGGCTGCTAAACGAGTGTTCCACTGACCCCTGTGTGAGGTGACAGCTCTGGCTGAAGGCCAGTGACGCTCTAATGCTGCGTGCCCCTTATAAAACGGGCTTGCTTTAAATAGATTAGCATAGAGGCCCGAAGTGAAGGTAATCAGGAGGCTTGTTCTGGTTTCTCTGTGTTTGGGGAGGGGTTTTTTTGTTCTTTGAATATCTTAATGTTGCCATGGTAACTGTAGTGCCCGATTGATGGAAGCTCAGCTTGTTGACCTTAAGAACAGCACAGGGACTCTTCACACCTGGCGTTGGCTGCTCCAAAGTATCACCTTCCTGTTGTGCAATGGGACTGGAATTTTGGCTTGGTTGGGTTCAGCAGTGCCTCCTGGATCGTTTCCTCCAGCGCTGGAGATGCAGATGCTCAGCAAGGCGATGCCAGACAAGTCCCTTTGTGGTCTCAGGATACACCCCTGGCGTGGGAGGCACAGCTGAACCTTCGGTGTGATGTGCATGTCTTGGACTGCTTGAGCTGACCAGTCCTGCTTTAGAGGAATAAAACTGAATAGTCCCTTTGGATGTTAAAAGCTTCCAAAAATAGTTCTAAAGTCTCAGCTAAATTTAATGCGACTAGAATGTCAATGGAAAGGATTAGAACATTTGGGATTTGCACCAGTTAGCATTTAGGAAAAAAAAAAAAAATTAAAATCCTCTTCCTCATATCTGCCACTTTTGCAAGAGAAAAGGTGGAGATTGGCACAATTTTTGTGTGGTGCTAACCAAACTGGACCTCAAATATGAGTGTACTTCCCTGCACTGGTAATTTTGATTCGTGTAAGGGAATTTGCCCAGGTGGGAGATCAGGGTGAAGGCTGTGGGAGGGGGTCACTATAGTCCATGTTGCTTTTGAGGCTGCAAAGGTTCATTAATCCTGTCACGTGAGGTCCAGTTCTGCTCTTTCTAATTAAGTAAAAAGCCTCTATTTAAGTCCATAGGAGCTTTCCACAGTGAAGAATTAGCACCATTAAGAATAATGCTCATCTCCAGTGTTCATTGTGCAGAGTGGAATGAAATTCCAGTAAGTTATTCTGTGACCTTCTCTGCTACGTTTGTGCCTTCTGACAGAGCCTTTTCCGTGTGGGGCCAGTTGGCTTCAGCAGGAGATGCAGCCCTAGGCTGACACCACTGAAATTGGTGGCTCTGCTACTGTAAAGTCAGTGAATATTTTAAGTAAAAAATTATTCTTTCAATAAAATCTTATTCACTGGGTTTGATTTCCCCCCTTCTGCCTCTCCTCTGCCTTTGAATTATGGTTAAAAATTGCTTTTTTGGGGCTTTTTTTTTTCAGTAGGAGCTGAGGTGGTATCCCTACACTTTTCCTGGACCCTTCTGAAAAGCAACTGGAACTTCTCTTGCTTTGTTTTTTTTTCTCCAGTTTTCTTAAATCCTGCAGATTATGGTTTGCAGGTTTGCACTCAGGATTCAATAATACTTCTAGTTTATAGTGATTATATTTAAAGCTTCTATTTGTAATGTTTTGTTTGCTTTATTCTATTTTTAGTCATGTTGTTTGTCATGGCAAGCAGTGTTTAATAAAAAAAAAAAGTAAAGTTTCCTAGTGATTTCAAGAGATATGTGCCTGTTTCTTGATGTCCCTCAGGGATTCTTTTTAAAAACTCCAAAGACAGGAAAATGTTCACCAAGGAAATGCCTTATTAGTTTCCATAAAAACAGTGGATAAATCTGTAAATACTCAGTGATACAGAAGCCACTGATCCATTCAGACACTTCATATACTCAAACTGTCTTCATTCAATAAAATTTCTGCTGAAGGTTTTGGCTCTGCAGGGATGTGACTCTGTGAGAAGATGTAAAACTGAAAGGGCAAAGATATACACAAAATAAGTGTAATTTTTCAAAGAGAAACTTCAGTAAGCTACTGCTGTTTTCCAGTGAATATAATTTTCTGCTGGCCTCTGTTAATTTTAATTAGAAGTGTACTGTGTCTAAAAATATTGAGGTAACCGAACGAACACAGAGCTCCCACTTGGAATCTCTACAGAGCTTTTGGTCACAGCATCTCCAGTGCTGAACACTGACACGACCTGATCTGTTCCAGTGGGAAGGGCGTGTGCCTTGTGTTTGGAGCTATCCCAAATTAGAAACCTTTGCACACCGGGACCACGGGAGGAGAAATGTAAAGTAACCCACATCAGTGTGATGTGGATGGTCTGAGAGGAAAGTGGCTGCTGTGATTCTCCAAGGGTTAAAAGTGCAGCACTCTTGGGGTTCTCATTCTGTGGGATGTATTAAAGTTGAGGGTCCAAACTTTACAGTAGGTTCAGAAATAACACAGATAACATTTGGGTGTACTTTAAATAAAGGGAATAAATGGATGTGGCAAGTGCCCAGCATTAGCTGGAGGTTAAATTAAGTTGTTGGGCTCAGGTTTGAATCTGCCTCAGTGTCTCAGACTTTTCAAGGGAGAAATCCTGACAGAGTTTGCTGTCATGATCTCAGTTAAGATTTTGGATAATCTAGCATCAATATTGGTGCTGGATGGTGCCTGTATTAGTGTATTATTATTATGTTTTTAATGGCATTGCCACTTCTTTTGAAATTCTGTATGGCAGCTTCTGGTATCTCAAGTATTTAAAAAATCTCCTGATTTGGGAGAGGAGAAGTAAATGTGTAACTCCGTTTTAACTCATCCCATTTTAAAAGGAAGATAAGTACAGTTTACTATTATGTGGGGGTTTTTTGGTTGTTGTTTTGATTTGGGATTTTTTGTGGGTGGTTTGTTGTTTTTTGGGGGTTTTTTTGGGGATTATATTTTTGTAATACGAAAAGGATCCTAAGGGGATGAAGTTAACTTATTTTGTCAGAAGCTGTAGAAAGGAGCTTTCATGTAAATGGGAATGTGATCCAGTCATTGTATTATAGTTACATAAAAGATTATTTTTAATTTGGCTTATTTTATATGGAAATCCAGTTCATGGATGATACATGACTTAGAGTTAATTGTTTTAAGGGATTTGAAATGTAAATTCTTTTGTTCTAAATTAGTTGAATAATTGGAAAGAGAATTTTTTTTTTGTCAGAGGACTGCCTAATGTGGCTAAGTAATTTCAAAGAAGCCACAAAACACTACCAACAACATGGTACCTGAGCCTCAAGGTTTGACAGACATAATAAAGGTTATGTAGTTATGATTTTTTTACATACATAATATATGTAAATTTTTGTATGTGTAAAGTTATTCATAATATGAAAAAATGTAAGATTTCCATCTTAGGCCTGAGGATAACTTCTGATTGAAGGCTGCTAACAAATGTTGTTGATTCAAGTATGTTGTCCCTTCTGATTATCGTTGAGCTCAGGCTCACAGGCAGTTTATTTCTCTTGGGGAACATGTATTTTATTAGTGAGGTTTCTGTTTTAACTGTGGTGCTGTGCTTTATCTGGTGCAGTGCATGGCAAAGGAAAATCTTTGGAACAACAGTTGCTCCATACAGGTGTTCTTAACCATCCCATCATAAACTGGGCAGAGGATTTAAGAATCAGGGTATTATAAGCTGACTTGCAGTGGAGGGAACACTGATCAGAACTCTGGGTGGATCTGAAGTTGAAGATGCCTGTGCAGGCACAGACACCTACCTGCAAGTCTGGAAAAAGAGCTGCTCAAAAGGCCTGTGGGACAATGACTTTCTTAAAAAGACTTGGCCAATGCACAAGTCCCACTGGGCAAATATGTCTCAATAATTGGCTGGAAAAAAGAGAAACAAGCTTTTCCTGTCCAAGAGCTCTAGCAGAACAAAGCTACTGCCACATGATGTAAATATTTATTCTCATCCTGGCTGCTGCAGAGTATGTTCATTTTGGTTTTGGTTGAAAATCTGATCTTCATGATTGTAAATTAAAATCCTGTTCTGTTTTGTTGGTCATAGTGGTTTTGCTGAATTCCTAACTTAAAAGCTTTCCTATATACTACTTAATATAATAGGGCTCTCCCAGGAGAGAAAAATAAACAACTGTTCAGTGAGGAAGCCTATAGATTTTTCTGACTTCTGTCAATAGATTGAGATTCTTTGCTTCTCTGCACAATTATCTTTGTTATGCCATGGGAAAGGAGCTTTGAAACTTGTTAGCTTTAACATTCATAATCCAAATTCCTACAACTTCAGCATGTCCAGCTTCTGTGACTCTCAGATGGTCAGTGTCTTCCCTGGCTGCAAATCGATTGCCTGTTGTGAATGAAATTCTTCCCACAGACTGGCACGAGTCTGCTCTGCCATGTAGATTGTGTTTTGTAACACACTGGGCTTGAGGTTCATTTTCATAAACCTAATGACACAGGCTGGACATGATGACAGACATGCTTAGAGATGACTGGTTTTGGAGGAGGGGATTTATTAATGCTTTCTGCTGGAGAAAAGAATAGATTCTGATGTGAAGTTTCTCTCTGCTGTGAGGGTTTCTTTATAGTGTTTCCCTGGATGTGTTTACCATGAAATGTACAGTAGTACAAAGCTTAAGTGAGTTGGTTCAAATACCAGAGGCAATGTTGCTGTGATGGTGAGCTCTACTACACTAACGTGTACTGCTGAACTTGTAGCCATCTCCTCTGCTATTTGTTCAGGCTTCTTCTTTCCAATTTGAATTTAATTTCTAAACTGAAATTAGTTGGAGGTAGTTGTGCTACTATTGGGCTGAGCTGGTGAAAAGAAAGTGTGTATTTGATAGCCTGAAAACCCATCCTCACGTTAACACAGTACTTTTGAGGATGGCTTCAGCTTGTGTTCTTGAGAACTTCTGTCATTAGCCCTGAGACTCCAGCAATAATAATTACTGATATTTCCATAACATTATGTTATGGAATGATGTGCTCTGTCATCAGCCAAATCTCATTTCAGAGCAGAGGTTATATGAAAGGCACAGCCATGGCAAATTAGCTCCATAATTTAGCTTTACTGAGATTAAGTGTAATAAGCCCATATGGTTTAATTTTGGACAGCAGTCTTGTATAGTGTGTTTGAGCTAATATTTACAGCTATTTATAGAGAATACCAAGTATGCAAGAGAGCAAGGGCAGAGCAGAACAGATGAGCACGCTGAGTTTATGTAACTCTCTAAATGCTTGTGTTACAAGGAGGAAAAGCAGCTAATGATTGCATATTGTTATTGAAAGAAACAAATAAAAGGGAATCGATTATTATCCAGTAAACTTCTGGTTAACTTACTGGGGCTCTGTAGAAGCGATAGGCTCATGTCTACTAAGGACTGCTAAATACCTGATTTGATACTATTTAACACACTGATCATTAATTGGACCTTGACTTACTCCCCTTGGCTGGCATGAAGCTTTCTCTCATAACAGCAGTAGTGATATCATTTAATGTATGGGCTCATGATGTGTGCCCATCGTTTGTGTGCCTTAAAATTACCTTTCTATACAGATGCATTTGGGATAAAGGCTCCAAAATCAGCAAGGCTTTCCTAAAAGTGCTGAAAGTCATCTTGAGTCCACTCTTCCCTTAACTTTATTTGTTCCTAGTGTGATTAAGATGCAAAGAAATTGCTAATAGGCATTGAAAACCAGTGTAAGTTCTGTACTTAAACTGTAGAAAAAATTGGCTATTCTTTGTAGCAGAGATGTGTCTTGGTTGTACTGGTTTTTGATGATGCCATGTTCATGCTCCTTTCCATAAGGGTATTTTTTTTTCTTTCTTTTTTTTTTTTTTTTTTTGTTCCTTGATGCCTGGTTTAAATGTCCAAGTTCTTCTTACCCTGTGCATTATGCTTCCTGAGCTGGCTGCAGACTGAGAAGCACCAGTAGCCTTCCCAGTAACAAACATGGTTCTCTTAAACCCAAATACAGCACAGTGTTTTCTTATAAGGCAAGGGGCCCTTAAGTAATGTCTCTTCTGCTTGTGTTCAGAAGCTTATACTGATACGTTTAGGCCTTTCCTGTGCTAATAAATGAAGCTAAAGCCGAGTCCCTGTTTGAACCTTGGTGACACTGGTCTTAGTGCCCTGTGTCGGAGGCCAGTTGTTACCTTGAAATAGTGTGAAATTTACTTTCTACAAACTGAGCCCCCAGGTGTAAGAATCTCTGGGTTACTTCGTGGATGTGGAATGTTTAAATACGTAGTATAACTGTGTTACGTTATCTTCTCCCTTCTGCCAGAGATGAGGGGAGATTCCTACTTCTTTGGAATGCGGGGCCTTGGCCACTATGGCTGCATCCCGGAGGATGGAGGACAGTTCCTACTCTACTCTATCAATGGAGACAACGGCTTGAAAAGGTGTTTCGCAGAGGAAGATTTTCATGAAATAATTGATTTCAACGATCTCCCAAATTCTCTCTTCGCCTGTAACGTTCACCAGTCCGTGTTTGAGGATGAGGACAGTAAGGTACAGTGTCTGTTTCCATGTTTTCCCTGTAAGAGAAACCTATGCTTTATGTCTGTTTATTGCAGTCAGTGAAACAGTTTAATCTGTCTCATGCAAAGAAACTTGATCACAAATACGACTTCTTTCTAAGGCACAACATTGTGCTGTGATGTTTAATTCAAGAGCTTAAAAGCTTTTTTGTCAGCTGAGGTCAACAAAAAGTGTTTTTCTTTTGTTGAGATTTTTAGAATACTGAAATGCAGGTTTGTGTCTTCATGGCAGCCTTGGCTGCAGGGATGATGGGAATGGCAAAGTCAAATGTGATGGCTGCTCCCACTTGCTGATCACGGACCACTGAGATGGGAAGCTGCCTTTCTGTATTTTCTCATAGAATTAGAGAATCCTTAGGTTGGCAAAGACCTCTAAGATTGAGTCCAGCCATTAACCCAGCACTGCCAAGCCCACCACTAAACTGTGTCCCCAAGTGCCACATATACACATCTTTTAAACCCCTCCAGAGCTGGTGACTCAACCCTTTTCCTGGGCAGCCTGTTCCAATGCTTGACAACCCTTTTGGTGGACAATTTTTTCCTAATATCCAAGCTAAACCTCCCCTGGCATGCCTTGAGACCTTTTCCTCATGTCTTACTGATTGCTAATTTGGATGAGAGACCATCACCTGCCTCACTCCAACCGCCCTTCATGTACTGGTAGAGAAGAGAGATAAGGTCTGAAGTGTTTTAAGTGATCTGTAATACTGTGTTCTCACTGTCATTCACTTGAGATTTTCTAGATAAAAAAGACATGAGAAACTGCATAAAAATATTTTGAACTCTGCAATTAATCTAAAATAATGTTGATTATTTTGAGAACAACATGGTCTTAAGATAATAATAAAATCAACTCTTGCAGGAAGCATTCAGTTCCTGTTTCTTAGTTTAGTATTCTTTCTGACTGAGACTTCAGGAATATAAAACTGATAGCTTGGGGCTTTATTGTCTGATGAAATGAGTCTGAAGTAATTGTTACAGGCACATCTGAAGCTACTTGAGTATCCTGTTCAGAATTTTCAATTCAGAAACAAGCTGACAGAGTACAGTGGGTTTTGCCTGAAACTAACTGAGGTATCCAGATAAAACTACAAAGTCACTGGGACCAGAGCTGGCCAGAATGGACAAAGACTTTTTAGTGGGGGGATTACCAGATAAAAGAGAAATAAAACAAGACTTCTAAGGATACAGGCTCCTTGTTAAAGGTACTGAAAGTGGTGTCTGGTGAGGCTGCACAAGTGGAATTATTTGGGTTTACTCTTTTAGGTGTTTTTGTCTTCTGCAATGATGTGTTGTGTATGTTTGAGTAATATAGATTAGTGCTGTGACATGAGCTTCAAAATGAGCATTTATATATTAAAAATTCTACACTCTCAATTGCAATTTTGGAAAACAGTGCCCTATTTTATTGAATAGGCCTTTTGCTAATAAGCATCTTGCATTTACATTCTGCCATTTTCCAGAATTTTCTCACCGTCTGGTGATGAACTTGACTAAAGTTGAAGGGGTGTGAAAGTCCAGTTTTAAAGGAAGAAAACAGAAGCCCACCTAGAAGGAGAGAATCTCTCTCTTCACCCTGCAGAGATTCTATCCCCACTTGCTCCTGAGCTTTCCCTTTTGAGAGCTGTATTCTGGTGTTTAGCTGATGGCTTAGTCAGAAAATGGAATGGGTGATTATGTAAGTATGTGGGATAGCAATCCCCAAAGACTTGCAGGACTTAAGGATGTGTCTTAAGAATAGCAGCTGGGTTGTGGAGGTGGATATTCTGTGCCACGTGCTGGTCTGGAAATGCCCTGTCCGTGCTGTGGGTTGAACAGCTCTGTTTGCAGGTGAGTGGTTACTCCTGTAAGTCTGTATTTAATGAGATGGGATTACCTTCAGATTTCTCATTAAATCCAAGAACCTGGGGAGTTGATTATGGTTTTTATTATTCCTGTAGAACATGTACTTGTGTTCCCAGTTGATTAATACCCATAATCCTTTCTATTAATAACTGTTGCTGCAAGATAAGAGCACACATGAATTCAAAATAAAATATTGTCAAGTTGCTAAGCTAAATTTTAAAATCCCACACGATCACTATTCATAAATGGTGCTAACAGTCATATCTTCAATTATATATTGATCCAAAGTATATGTAATGGTACACTAAACTTCTAAAAGGTATGTGCTACAGTAATGGTTATATCTAAAATTGTGTCATTGTGTTCATTCTACAGAAAGTAAAGCTTTTTGTAATGTATTTTTGACTTTTACTCCTGACCTGCACTTTTAGGAGGAAAGTGAAGGTATGATTGGAAGTTGCAAGTTAGCTAGTAAAGGAAGCCAGAGAAACTTGTCATTCTAAATGGCTGGTTTGATTTGGTGTGGAAAATTGAGTGGCTTTAGCATGGAACAGCATTAATATAAAGAAGTTACCCTGTCATTTCTAAAGTTATATTATCTGAAGTGCCTAAGGGGCTGAAATGTCAAGTTCAAACTTCTAACACACAAACATCTAAGCAATACACTCACTAAAAACACGTTTTGATTTGAAGTTATTTAACTCCTTTGAACCAGATACAGGGTAAATTCCAGATTGTGCTTGAGTGTGGGCTTGCAACAGCTGCTGGCAGCAGGTACACCTGTGCTGGGGATAAGCTGATTTGGTTTGTTCTGAGTCCTGTGTCAGAAATACCCTTTCACCAGTGTTGTGTGTCTACAATCCTTCTTAGAAGGGATTCTGTCTCCTGTCAAAAGCAATGATGGCACCTGCAGGGAGCCTGAGTTCGGATGTTCATTTTCTGAAGGTGAGGAATTCTGGCAGCTGAAGGCCGTGTCCTTTGCAGGGAAAGACATAGGCTTGGGTTTTCTCCTGGCTGCCACCCTGAGGTCTCACCATCACGAGCCTGAAGAGTTGTGGACTCTGGGATCTGAAGATGAGTTTGCCATCAGGCTTCAAGGAACCTGCTCAGGGCTGACTGCCTTTAAACACTGAAGATTAATGCTACCTACAACTGATACTGCTTCAGTAACAGAGCATCTGGTCAAAAAATTTTTCCCTACCTTCCAGACTGTGTTCTTGGAAATAAATGTGTGCTTGGATCAGGAGAATGCCCCAGATAACTGGGTCGATAATGTGGGCATTTAAGGATTTGTGCAGGATCTTTTAGCAGCTTCAGAATGATAGCAGCTTACTACAGCTGAGGGGAGGTGGCTTTGCTTATGTCCACTCCCATCATGGACAGCCTGCACCTTCCTGTGGAAAATGAAATTGTACCTTCTTTACAGTGTGCTTGAAAATACAGAGCTTTCTAGTTCCTTAAATCCAGCAAAGGTGTGGAGAAGATTATCCAACAGGATAATCTGTCACAAAGGTGGGATCGCATTCGCTTCTGTCCCTGTCCTGTGTTCTGATCATTTGTTTTGGCATAAAGCTGTTACTGGAAGGGGCAGATTAATTTGGTGTTTTGGAGTGTACAGCACTGACTTAGTTGCGTCATGGAAGTCTTATTGTAAAGAAGCGAAAAATAAAATTACTCCTTAACTCTGGATTATTTTGCATTTCTTGGAAAAACTGATGGGACTATTTATGTGTGAGCAAGGTATAGCAAAATTGAGACTTATTTTTGGCTGGCAGTGTGACTGAATGGGAGGTGCTGCTCCTTTTAGCTTTCCTGATAAATCGACTGTGTTGGTGAGCCAAAGGGCATGACTCTGACTCCTGAGGGTGGATATTCGAGTGTTTCAGCAGTTAATTGCTGCCCATAGCCCTTAAACTTTGGCTAGTAACCCTTTTGTTGTGCTTTTGTTATGCATGTATCACTGTTTTGTAAAACCAACCTTTCTGTTCTGTGACTCGAACTTCCTTCAGGCTGGGACTGGTAAACACACTGTCAGAGTGAAGCATCTTTGTCTCCTAGGATGGTTTCTTCAGATGCTGTAGTGCCTCAGGAGATGCTTACACAAAGCCGTCATTATTAGAATGTTTTCACGAGGGAAGGATATGTTTCCTCAAGCTTTTTAGAAGCTGCATGCTCCTTTTTTTCCCATTCTTTTGGCTCAGAGTGGAAGGAGCACCCATTAAACTTGATGGTTTTATTTCAGATAAACAATGATTCATCAGTTTCTGAGCATTTTAGTTATGGCAAAGTTGCCTAGGCAGCGACAGCCAAAGTCCACCAAGTACTTTTTCTTGCCAATGTAATTTAAACCAATAGGAGATACTATTATTATTATTTCTGCATGAGAAAATACTCATCAAATGTGTCCAGTTCTGGAACTTCCAGCATGAGGAAGACATAGACATACTGGAGATGAAGGGATGGAAGCCCGTCTGCTCTGAAGAAAGGCCAAGGGAGCTGTGCCTGTTGAGCTGGAGAAGAGAAGGCTCAAGTGGATCTGAGCAGTGTGTGTGAACACCTGAAGACACGGTGCAAAGAAGAATGGTCCAGACTCTTTTCAGTGGTGCCAGGAGCAGAGGCCACAGACATCAGCTGAAACACAGGAGGTTCCCTCTGAACATCAGGAAACACTTTTACTGTCACAGTGATACCACAGGGTGCCCAGGGGGGTGGTGCAGTATCTCTCTATGGAGATACTCCAGAGCTGTCTGGACGTGGTCCTGGGTGGCTGAGCTCGAGATGACCCTGCTTGAGCCGGGGGTAGGTTGGAAAAGATGACCTCCAGAGGTCCTTTCCAACCTCCTCCAATCTGTGATTCTGTGAACATCTGATGAGGTGTATCCTAATCCTTCTGATGCAGAGGGACAGTGTGGGAATGCAAGATTGGAGATTGAAGGTGATTAAAAATGCATTTTCTCAACTGTGAGCTTAATTGAGGTGGGGTGGGGCAGGAAGGAGAAAAGTCAAACTAACAAGCCAATGGAAAAGATAATCCTATTTTAATAGAAGGACTTTACTATGAAAACAATTACTATTTTCATGAGAGATTCTTTCACATTACAACTTTATTTACATATATTGGATGATTGCTTGCTCTTACTGCAGAAGCCTCTGTTAGACTTCCTCTGACTTTTTTTTAAAGATTATTGAGTTTGGATCCTGAAAAATATTTAAGGCTCCCTCAGGTGGGTGCTTAAATATTTGTCCAAGGGTAATGCTTTAAGAAATCTTTCTAGCTTTACTTGTAAAGGCTTTTTTTCCTTTGTATTTGCATTCAGATTTCTCAACAAAGCATGTTTTCATGCTGCTGTTTTTATTTTTAAGGTTCAGTGAAAGACACTGGACTGCTCACTCGTCTGCTGTGTTGTCTTTAACTTTTATATGTTAATTCTGGGACTGAAACTTTCTGCTGATGCTTTAACTGAAGCAGATAATTGAAATGTGTCTGTTCAGTACTCCTTTTAAACAAAGTGGAGCCAGTGTGTCTGCTGCCACGTGTGAAATGTTTCTTCGGTTCCCTTTTCCTACAGGCTAATTCAAGATGATGCTCTGGGAGGCTCTAGGCAGGCTTCGTGTCTGCAGGGGCAGATCTGTTCCTTTTGACTTGAGTTTTAAGCATCTAGATTGTGAAGCCACAATCTCTTTGTTCGTATTACATCACTGAAGCCTCTAGGTATTGAGTCATCATTATATTTAGAGGGTGGCACACTTCTTTTTAGTCTAATATTAGTATTCAAGCCTGGACCCAGTGGAAGGTCACCCTAGCAAAGATGAAGTCAGGCTCCAAGGCTGGAAAGGAATGCAGGCTTCTCTCTGCCTTCCTGGTACACTTGCTGTTGCTTTGTTTTACTTTCAGTTTTTCTACCTTTTAAGGTTGGTGGTGGTTGATATGATAACATTATCAGAAGCTGCCACTTGAAGCAGACTGTGCTTCATGCTGTGGAATCTACCTACTTTGCTTTGTCTTGCTTTATAAATGGGATCAATGTTACTCCCTGGCATTCTGTGAAAATGGAAGTGTTTCTTCGCTATACTCTGTCTGTGCATCTAATAAAATGAAAATACGGAGAGCTTGCAAAGAGAGGCTGCAGGAGCAGTGTCCTTCATGAATCATAGCTGCCCCCTGGGAATCCTGTTTTGCACTTTTCCCTGGGTGCTGGTTTGCAGACAGCCAAGCACTACTTTTTTTGTATCATCATGGAAGCACTAAAATAAAGCTTTAGGAAGCTGTTCTTGCTTTAAGGAATATGCAATCTAAAGTTCTTTTTCCACTGCATTTTTTTTTTCTGTAACTAATTTCAAACACTTTTCCTACGAACCATCCCTGAGCAATACAGTTTTTTGTCTGAAAACACCTGTGATCTTCCATGCTCTGCATCTGATATTCCATCTGACTGCTGGAGTGCTAAGCCCAACTTTTTCAGCCTCATTATACAAGTTCTCTCTACAATTGGAAAAAACTGTTGCTATTTGGCCTTGAAATGGCCTTAAACTAAAGAAGGGTAGGTTGACATTAAATATTAAGAAGAAATTCTTTACTATGAGGATGGTGAGGCCCTGGCACAGGTTGCCCAGAGAAGCTGTGAATGCCCCATCCCTGGAAGTGTTCAAGGCCAGCTTGGATGGAGCTTGGAGCAACCTGGGATAGTGGAAGGTGTCCCTGCCCATAGCAGGAGGTGGAACTAGATCATCTTTTTAGATCCGTTCCAACCCAAACTATTTTACAGTTCTGTATTTGTCATTCATAAACCTCCCTTTGACCCCATGGTGTAGCTGCTGGGCTTGGTTACCCAGCTCTGTGTCGGCACAAGGAATGGGGTGTGGTGTCCCAGCTCCTCCCTGTAGCTGTTGTTCCTGTGCTTTGCTCACAGCTCAGGTGTGAGTAACTTCAGCCGTAGCTTCCTGAAGTTGGATGTGCTGCAGCATGTGAACTATCCAAACATGACTGGCAGTAAGATCCACAAAGCATCTCAGTGTCTGGAACTCCTTAGGTCTCAAGCCACAGTAACCGTAAGGAGCTGAGGTTTTACTGAAGAAGGGGCAGTAGGGAAGTTCACCTTCACTGACATTTGGGATCTGTTGAGTATTCATTCTGGTTCGGAGGCAGAAAATGAGTTAATTTTGATTGGTGTGTTTTGCATATTCAGAATGTCAATGCATATTTATAAGGAGATGATTTAAGGCTGCTCTTGTAGCTCTTAACAAGACAACTTGCATTTATGTATATATATAGGGTCTGATGGTAATTTCCTCTGAGGTGATCTGCAGAATTTCCAAAGGAGCTGTAAGGAGTTGTCAGTCTGGTTTAGCATTCCTTCCATCTTCTCTTGGGTTGTTCTGGAGATTATGCTGTTGACATGCAGGCATTACCCAGCTCTGAATATTCCTCAATTGAATCAATCTTCAGTTGTGCTCTGAAAATGTGGTTTGGTGTTTTTGTGGTGGTGCTAGTGTTGTTGTTTTTTTTTTTGAACAAAAAAAACCCCTCAACCAACCAAAAAGTTAGTAACAAGTATTTCTGGGCCTGAAAAGCCACTGTCTGTCATGTGGATGCTGTCTAATAATTGTTACAGTACTTGAGGTTATTTTCCCATCCATGCACAGTGTTCTTGGTAGCACAGATGCCCCTGTTTTGATGGGAGAATGTGCCTGGCAAAAGACCAACTGGGTTAAAGGTAGGCCTGTATTCCTTGCAGCTGAAATCTGAAGTAGCCCTTCAAAGCATTTAACTATACTAGTTGTTTGTAAATTACAAAAATAACCTGATTAATGTTCTTTCCAGAACACACAAGACAGCAGTTACTGTCTGCTTTTTAAATTTGGAAATGTACTTTTTTCCTTAAGAGCAACTGTGGAAAAATTCTTCTGGTGTTGCCTTTCTGTGCCTTTCTGTTCTACTCTGCAGTCTAGAGGGAATGTGTTATCTTAAACCAGGGTGAGTGGGAAATCTTTCCTGGGAAAAGACCATTCAGGGTAAGTATTTCCATTTCTTTTTTTTACAGGAATATAATTTTCTTATCAGTTCTACTAAAATACAGACTTCTGAATAATGGGATGTTTTGATAAAAGGTGTTAGTAAATCCATGCCAAGGTTTACGAGAGCCTTCTGTTATGGCATGAGAAAACAGGCTCTGGGAGCCATAGGGAATTGCAAGGTCTTGTGTGTAAGTCAGTAAAAAATCATCCTCTTAATTACTCCTTTCTCCAGCACAATGGCCACTGTAGGATAAACTGGGTAGGTCTGATTTAGATATCCCTAAACACTGTACAAATTTAGGTTAAGATTCCACTTGCCAGTCTCCTGTAATAGGTTGAACTAAATTCCTGGACTCAAATGCCTTTTGATCTTTGAGGAAGTTGGATCTGGCCTGGAACACTGAGGCTGGTGCAGCTTTCCTCTGAACTCCACCAGGGTTAGCTGGAACGGGGTTCAGCCAGGGAGTTCTGCTGACAGAGTTTTGGTGTTGGTGGATTTTTTCCTTCTGATTATCCTTGAAAATACTGGAGTTTGACTGCGTGTACACAGAATATTGAGCCTTTCTTCTCTAGGATGATAGCAGGATATATTGTTTTCTGGGGTGATAAGATTTACTGTAACTGGTGATACTTGCTGTTCTTGACCAGTGTTACTCCTATTTGAGGTTTTTTCCCTTTTTTTCTTGTCTGGCAGTCTAAGGTGTGGCATGTTTCTGTAAAGCAATAAAAGCTGAGATGATAATACAACAGCTCACACATGGAATAAACCACAGCCATGAACTCTGCAGGAGCTTCCTTGAGTCTCATTGAAACTGATGCTGGCACACTGCATATTAAAGGAAGAAGTCAAGCCTTCTGGTATCTGCTGACACAAGCAAGAGCTACAGCTCCCAAAGGGAAAAGCTGCCTTTATGTAATTTATACAAAAGTCTTTGGTTTGTTCCACTAAGTAGTTCTTATAAGCAAATATCTGCTAATAATCAAACACAGTTTTGTCCTTTTCCCTCCAGCAAACTGTCACTCTGAAGTCAACAAAAATCCTGTTTTTCTAGCTGATAGTAATCAAAAAGTGCAGTAAAGCCATTCTAATGTGGTTAGGGCAGCAGCTGTTCTTTATTTTAATAGCATCAGAGGTCCTAATCCATCCACAAGTTCTGATATCAGTTTTCTGGCCCAAGGAAAAGGCTGCTAAATGAAGGTCAGTCTTCATTAGCAGTGCATAAAGACACTGCATTTACAGAAGCAATCTTAGAGTTTAATCACATTCAAAACAGTAAATTTACAACTCTAATTACTGCTTATTTAAGGGAATTTCTCAAATCCTTCATACAAAATATATGTTAAGAACACTGTGCAAGAGTTAAATGCAATTAATAAACTGATGCTTAATAGAGGTGGGTAAAAAATAATGCTTGAAGAGGAATTTTGTCTTAGAAAATGAGGGGTATGGGGAGGTGGTGTGAGAAGATACAGGGTGGAGAAGGGAGAGATGGCAGCTTTAAAACTGTGGCATTAAGACAAAATCTGAAACAGATCTGACCACAGAGTTGAGATCATAGTTGAATCAAGGTGATATGAATTACCAATTACTCCTGTGCATTTGAAAACGTTTTCTTCCGTGCCAGATAAATTCCTGATTCTTTTCCGGCTGATGGAAATTTTAGCATTTTCTGCAGTAGTGCAAAGATTTCTCCATCATTCTGTTCTCAGATCCAATCCTGAGATAACAAGATCTCCTGATAAACTATACCATTCCATCAGTGAGGATTTTGTTCAAGTTCTCAGTCTCTGTGTAGTGTGTAGTGTGTGTGTGGATGTACTTTTTAAAATTGTCTTGGTTTAATGTGATTAGTTTTAGGTTATTTTCTTCTAATTTGATTGCATTTTCTGGACACTTTATCCTGCTTAAGTTACATAACTTTTGCATGAGGCTTTGAAACTTAACCCAGAAGCAGAGGCATTGCAGATATGGTAGATGTAATGTTTGTCTCAGAGGGGTAAGAGAAGCGTTCCATGTGATAGGGACTAATGAACTGGAGAAAATGGGAGAAAAAATTGCAGTATCTCTGGCAAGAGAGTAATGAAAGCAACTCTTGCACTGCAGCAGAGTGGGCTCAAGTCTTTGTGTGTTGTCTTTACCTGCCCTTGTGGTGACTTAAAAAAGCATAAAGACGTTGTAAGACTGCAGCGTGCAGAATTTAGAAATTTTGTGTTTTATGTTACTGGAAGCAGTACTGGGGAGAAATCTGATGGTTTCATCCCTGTGTTTCCTATGTGTGGCTGGTTTACAAGGGAAGAACAAGCTGGGAACTTCAGAAGATGCTGAGGAAATGAGGTAGCATCCCTGAATGGCAGGGAGATGTCCCCTGTGTTAAGGCCTGGATATCAGACTGCTGTGTACCATGGGCTGACTTAGAAAAGCCATGATGAAGTCAAGAAACACGTCTCTTCTGTTTTTTTTCTTCATGACTCTTTTGGATGCTGATTATTTTTTCTATTTCGTCTTGAAAGCTTTTGGTTGATTTTTTTTTTTTCTCTTTTTCGCTAAACAGCTGAACTTTGTGGCATCCCTGACTGAAAGCACAGTCAGGCTGAAATACCAGCAGTTTTGAAGAGAAGGGAATGGGTGTTTCACATGGCTCAGGTTGTGTTGCATCAAGCCACAGGGCCATCTAAATCAGCTTTCTGTCAGTTTGAGGACTGGAGTTATTTTTACTTGGTTTTCTTTGAGTTCCTGGGACAAGGCCATGTAAAGACTGAGAGCACTGACACAGCCCAGAGGCTGCCTCCTGTGTGATATCAAACATTTTTAATGTACATCAGCAAGTCGGCACTGGTTGCTTTCACTTTTTTGTCTTTGTAAAGCTTCTGAGTGGATTCTCCCAGGAATGTTTCCTTAACAAGCAGAGTTACAATTCAGAATATATAATATTAGATGCTTAAATGAGTAAATTCTGGACCCATTCAGTTCTTACATACTGATGATCCTGTTCCTGTGAATAAATGTGCAGGGCTGCTTCAAACTGTCTGACTTGAGGGATTTGGTCACAGACACTCTCAAATTCCTTTAAAGTCTGCTGCTGTCAACAGGAGCTGCAGAAACACATCACAGAATGCTGTTATGTTGTCCTTCCTTCCTGTATCCTTCTGGAAATCCCCTTATCTTTTGCATCTGTAACTACAAATCTTCCTTTCAGGTATTTCTTTACCTGGTGTCCATTCTGCCTGCTGTGTGCTCTGTGATGCAGCTGCTCCTGTGATTGCTCCTGTTTGCCTCACAGTTAAGAGGGAGAAATACACAGCACAAGTGGTACAGGAGTGCTTCTTAGGAAGATAATGTCTTCCTTTTTTTTACATTCCAGTTTCAAATGATTTAAATAAAAAAGTTTATACCTTTTAATAAGTATTTCCCAAAGAAATAGTTTTATTGTCTTAATCGATCACTCTTAGAGTTCTGAATGGAAGTTTTTCTGACTCCCTGCTGGTTTGTGACCTACATATAGCAGATGCAGTTTGTCCTGTGCATGTATTTCAATTTTGAGAATTTTTTTTGTGGAGCTGTCACTTACTGAAGCACAGTTCTGATTATCTATTCAGAACCCTGCTGCATCACAGTCTTTCTGTTGATCTAAAATGTATGATGTGATTGACGCCATGTGGCGACAACAAAAGCAACTGCTTAAAATAGCTGGTCCAAGCTTCGTGTCTGTATTCCTTGTGTTTACTTCAGGTCTAAGAATTAAATCCTTATCTGATATTTGTCAGTCTTGAAAGAGAAAGAGATGGATGTACACCTTATCAGCAGTTTGAGTGAAGACGAGATTTTTCCGTGTCTTGCATTCCCAGCACAACCTTGTATTTTTCCAGCCCATTCTTTCTCCAGCTAACAGGAGGAAGAAGAAAAAAAAGTGTTGCACAGATCTGCACTTGGTATGAGAATTAGTTCTGTGTAAAAACCATTTACTTTCTAGTAGTATAACTGAAGGGCAGAAGGGGCGATGGAGTTTCAACATGAACAATAACAGGCACTGGATTTTCAGAAAGTTCTTTATAAAGTGAAAGTCGTGTGAAGACAGTGACTTTTTTAGAATTTTAGGTGGTTTATGTACTGCAAATATACAGTATAGAGTTTCTGGGTAGTCCAGTCTCCTTGAAATATTTGGTACCTGTCTTGTTTTTTCTTCTATTTCTACATTAGCAGTTAATGCCTTCCTTACCTTATTTTGTTATTGAGGGACCTTGAGCTATCCTTTATCCACATTCCTGTAGCATAAGGACTGCTGTTAATCCTAGACCTAAAAAACATGAGTTGTGTCAGTATTGTGATACTGATTTTTAAGAGAATTTTAGGTTCTTGTTAATGCCTTCTGGTTTTTGACTTAAGTTGCTACCTGTATGTTGATTTTTTTTTTTTCTTTTTTATTTTTTGAGGTTGTATCTTAGGTGTATGTTTGGCAAGATGAAAGGGAGTATTTGAAACTGGCATTCTCGCCCAGAAACTGCTGTAAACTGGGGTAAAAACATTGATATTGTGGAGTTTGAGATTAAAATTATGAAAGTGTAAAGCACTGCTCCACTTCCTTCTGATATCTCCTTGCACCTGATGATCGTGCAGCAAGTCACCTTGGTAGTGAAGGTAGACTTGATTTATACACACTTAGACTATCTACACGGTGTAAGGGGAAATCCTGGCTGGTACAGAAAGAAATCCCAGGTTTTTGTGAATAACCCAGCCCGCTGTGTGTGAGCTAAAGGCCACCAGGGTGTGTGTGCTCTGGTTCATGGGTGCCATCTGCTGACTCCTCCCTGCACCACACAGCACTTGCTGTTGGAAGAGGGAAAGATAATACACGTTAAGCTGTGTAGTTTTAAATACCCCACCACTGGAATATTAAATACAAAATGCACTTTTTAATCTTTGCTAGTTTTGTGGAGTTAGTGTTCACCCTAAATGTGTTTCAGTTTCATTTCAGCCCTGCAAAATAATTTTACAGAGGAATTATTATTACTATCAGATTTCTTTTGCAGTGTTTTTGCTTATGGTGAACCTAGATCTTAATTTCTGCAGTGTATTGTGGCTCAGCACCTGAACTCAGCTTCTAGCATTTTATGTTCAACATTTCTGAAGTCTTTCCTTATTCCAGGTGTTTATTCCATCTGTGGTATCCTGTATGTAGCTAGAAAGTCAGACTGAAATAATTTCTGTGTTGTGCTTGCTTGGAAACCTGGTAAAATAGGTTCTGTTGTCCTTTGTGACCATTCCAGCAGCACTACCAGGTAAAGGGGTATAAATAGGTGACTACACCTAATTGAGTAACAAAGCTGAGAGAAGAGGCAAACTGGAGGAGTACAGTTTAGCTAGACCCTAGAGTAGTTTAGAGCCCACTGATTAAATTGGATTTAAAGGCAACTTCTCTTTTGTCTTGTGTGTCAGAGTTTTCTTTAAAACTTAAAATCAATTTATTGCTGTGAGTCACTCAACTGAATGTTGGTGAGTATCTACTGAGAAGGAATTCAATTCTAATAAATACGACATACGTAATGCCATCGTCACGGGCTGCTGTAAATCAAATCTTTTTCTGGCAACGGCTCCATCACTATAATGTGAGATTCCAGCTAATCCTCAGTCATGGAACAGCTTTGCTCTCCATGCTGTGGAGAGGAAGCATAACCAAATGATTATTGGTCTGTTTAGGACTTGAGACCCAAATTGTGTGCAGGTTTATCTTTCTGTCCTGACCAAGGCTCCATTACAATTCCACCTGCTTCTGGATGTTGTTGGGATAAATGGAATCACAGAGTCATTAAGGTTGGGAAAGACCTCTGAGATCATGGAATCTAACCAGCATTAACCCAGCACTGCCACAGGCACCACTTTTTCATGTCCCCAAGCGCCACATCCACCTGCCTTTTGAGCACTTCCAGGGAGGGTGATTCCACCAATTCCCTGGGCAGCCTGTTCCCATGCCTGGCAACCCTTCCAGTGAAGAAATTTTTCCTGATATCCAATCCAGACCTTCTCTGGAGCAACTTGAGGCCATTTTCACTTATCCAGTTGCCTCTTACCTGGGAGAAGAGACCAAGCCCCACCTGAATACAGCCTTCTGTCAGGCACTTGTACAGAGCAAGTGTATCCCAGGAATGATTTAAGGCACTTAAGCTGGCTGTTACAGGGAGCCACTCATCTTTTTTTTTTCTTTTTGGTAAAGTAAAGGAGGAGAAGTACTGTTGCATTAAGATGATTAAAATCCGATCCATGTTTATGCATATTTATTGTCTTATTTGGCAAAGCCCTACTGAAGCATATAGGATTATTTGAAAGCAAGGTAATGCATAAGATGGATAAAGTTTCATCCTGGTTTAGATTAATGGGATCAGCTAAAATATGTAGTAGTAAATTATTTAAATACATTTACAGTGTTTTTTGAGCAAAATGAGAAGATTGAGTACTTGTGCTTTTCATAGCACAGCCTCGCTAAGGAGACTGTTTTCAGTAAAAATAACTTGATAAAGAGCTCTACTTTTAACTTTGAATCCTCTAATTTAAGAATATATCACTTATGCCTTCTCCATTTGACTGCTAAGGGGCGGGGAGAAGTCTTTGGTATTCTTATCTTTATGGGGGAGGTGGAATATCCTCCAGATATGCACAGAAATACTTAGCACATCTAATTGGTGCCTGATGGTTACAGTCACTGTCTAATGTGAAAAGGTAGTTAATGAATGGACTGAAGAGAATGCTTCCTGAAATATTTGAATACATCAGTAGTTTTAAATGCATAAAACATAAGGAAAAAAAAAGTATAATTTTCAAGTATTGCAAATAGAAGAGCTGATCTCTTTGATGTAGTTATTGGTTATCTTAAGTGTGTTAGGACTGTGTTGCTTGTTAGTACAGCACCTAACACAATGTCCTAGACCCTAGAGGAATAAACACAACCAAAATGAATAATGTAACACTAGACATGCCAGGAACAGTTTTTTTAGGTAGGTATGACTCATGTCCCTCTAATACCTTGAGTAATCATGGTGATATCATGTCATATTTATGCAACTTGGACTTTTCAATGAATCTTAAGCCAGAACATTTAATTATGAACTTCCTGCTCTAAGGTAATAACTAAAAATGGTTTTGCTGTGTGTAGAAAAAAATTAGCATAATATATTTGCATGAACTGACTGTGATGATTACTTTTTTCTGTATTCTGAGTAAGTAAGAGCAGACAATAAACTTTCCTACCAGTAGAATTTTTTTGCTGTTTGTTTTTCTGTGTTGCATGTGCATATGCACGTAGTGTGTGTGCAACCTTCAGGAAAATAATTCTGATATGGAAGCTCGCTGTGATTTTCTTGGACTAGTAGAACAGTCAAGTAATTTTAAGAACAGCAGTAAGAAGTCTGCTTGCCAGATTTCAAACAAACGAGTTCCTGGAGCAGTTTAGGCAACTCAGATTGGGCACAAGAAATTTTTTAGGTAGAGGGACAACTCATCACTGCGAGAGTTCCTGTTTTATTTGCAAAACAGTTTGCTCTAACTAGAATTTAACCCTGTATACATCTTATTTATGTTGGCAATGGTGGAAGAGCCTAGAGGCCAACTAGGTAAAGGATGTCTTTGTATGCTCAGAAGCCATTGTGATGAGTTATATTGTAATTGAAAGTTTGGGTAAATGTAGTGAGGTATTTAAAATGTGCTTATAGTGATAGTTAAGTGGCAGTCAAGGAGGAGTCGACAGAGATTTGTCAGACAAAAGAGAGACTCTTCTCTAAGCTCTTGGCAATACAAAGTATATTGTATTATTTGACTTTGAATTTAACTTCTCTCTACTTCAGGTTTTTTGAGTCTACAAGTAAGCAGACCTCCCTGCTTTTCCTTAGGCACCTTATGATTAAAAACCTGTAATGAGAAGGTCTGAAACCAACACACTCCTTTTTGAGTCTGAGAGTGGTAACTCTCCACTGTAGAATGGGAAATGTTTTATTTGATGCATCCATGTGTCAGGCTAAGGTGTGCTTTGTCCTCACCAGGAGTGTTTGTTCCCAGAATTACTATCGGTGTCCTGAGCAATTAAGTTCCTGCATTGTATCTTCACAGGATCACAGAGACATGGGTTGGAAGCAATCTCTGGAGGCCATCTGGTCCAGCCTCTGCCTCCAAGTTTAGGACCATTGCCAACACTAGTTGCGGTCAACTCTGACTTTTTTTCATCAGCTCTTGAAAACCTCCGTGTAACTCCACAGCCTCTCTGGGCAGATGACATCTGTATTACCCTTCAAGTGAATTTTTTTTTTTTTTTTTTGAAACCGAAGTCTTTGCCCCTCCTTCACTATTTAACTATCATTTGCACTTTCAGCACATTTGCAATTTGCCTTGTTGCCCAGAGTGCGTAGGAAGATACTGAGCAGTGTGTGCTGATACTGACCCTTGTGATATTCATATTGCTATTTTTCGTCAAATGGATGTTGAGCACTTGATAATTAGTGTTCCAGCCTGTCAGTTCAGCAAGTTCTCAAGTAATTTTAACAGTCTGATCATGCAGCTCATACTTCCTCAACTCACAAACGAGATCATTGGGTCAGGATTTAGATAAGTCAGTCTTAGTCAAAGCTCTTTAAAGTGCTTATGAAACAGGTGATATTTGCATTATATTTGAATGCTTAGTTTTAGTGTGTTATGTCTTGTGTCTGTGGTTTGGTTTTGTTTGTTTTTTGGGGTTTTTTTTGTAATGCCTGAGAGTAATTTACAGAGCTGAGTTTTCCTTCTATGAGCTACTGGACCCTAAAACCTGAGCTGCTGAACAGCCAAAGAGAAGTTGTTTCTTCCTTGGAAGCAGCTCCTGGGAAAAGCAGGCTTCCAGAGCAGGAAATAGCAGGGGAGGAGAAAGCTGAAGAGGAAGAAACCTGCAGTGCAACAGAGTTTTGGTAAGACAGAAGCACAAGCTGCAGAGACACTGGAAAGGGACTTCCCAGGGAATTGGAGAACACATTGAGTTTCCTGCAGTGCAGGAAGCCACTTTATTGCTGGATGGAAAGCCTCCTGCAGGGCAGCCCTTCTATCTCTGAGGATGCAGCAGACAGGGGTAAATTTGCTTCCAGCTGTGTTTCCTTTCTATATTCTCACCTTGAGTCTTCTGTATTTTAAAATGTTCAGATTCCAGTCTTCAGTCACAGATAACTGCATCGTGTGCTACGTCAGCAGGAGCAGAGCCAGCAGCTGAAGGAGGTGATTTATTTTATTTACTGGTGAAGCAACATCTGGGATAGTGTGTCCTGTTTTGGGCTTCTGTACACAAAAAAAAAGATGTAGACAAGCTGGAGAGTGGCACTGAAGGGGAACGTGTAATGAGGAGAGCCTGCATCTGGGGTTGGATTTGTTCAGCCTAAAGGAGAAGAATGAGACTCTGAAGGGACCTAACTGTCCTCTGCCACAGAGTGAGTGTAGAGAAGAGACAGCCAGACTTTTCTTGCACTTGCACCATGAAAGAAGACAGCAAATAAACCCAGTCAGAATTTCCCACTTCAAAACTTAAAAGGAAAAAACAGTTTTCATGATGGGTGAGCACTGAATCAAGCTGCTAAAGGAGGCTGAGGAACTTCCATCCTTGGAAGATTTTTTGGAAGTTTACTGAACAGGGCCCTGAGCAATCTTATTTGACCTTGAAGCTCTCTGTGCGTAGGAGGTTGCACCAGATGACCTCCATAGGTCTCTTCCAAGGTAGATTATTCTGCTGGCCTATAAGACATATGTTTACATGGCAGTTTATTGGAGTATCCTGGAAAATAATGTGGGTTTAGGTACATGTCTGTTCTTTTGTTCTTTGACTTTTGAAGGTCATTCAGCAAAGTCAGTCATTTCTTTGTGCTGTGTTTCTCTTAAGGCTTTGTAAAGCATTTAATCTTTCTGTGTGAAGACTGACATCTGCTGAAGAAAACTGATTCACTGTGTCCGGTGTCAGCCTTTTTCTGGTCTAATTGGCAAATGTAGAGTTTCCTTGTGTATCACCTGCCATAGATGGGAGTGTGGGTGGTTGCAGGCCTCTTAAAATCTTCCTTTTATTTGGACATATTCCTGGCCCTTCTGTGCATTGTTGTTACTACAGATCAGAAGTTCTCATAACTTAGTACTCCTTCCTGCATGACTGGAAAGAAGTGGAAATTAGATCAGCATTCTGACACCAATCTTATCTTTCTTGCATTGATTAAATTTAATTTTTTTTCCACGTAGTGGCCAAATAACGTGTGCTGAAGTTCTTTCTTTCTGATGACCTTTGCTAAAGGAAGCTGTCTCTGGACTGAGATCTTGCCAGAGTGGTTCTGTTGTATTTGTGTGTGGATGTGGTATTTCAGACTACTTTTAACCTAGTTTGTGTTCTCTGGACTGAGCATGCTTGGAATGCCTCTTCCACTTCAGTTTTGTCCCCAGAAATCCAGTTTGCATACTCAGCCTGAGCACTGGTGTAGAACGAAGTGTGATAGGTGAGGGTTGTCAGGAGGTTTGCTTCAAAAGCACAATCCTGGTCTGAACTAAATGCAAATATAGTTGCACCTATAAAATACTCTTGCGTATGTGAAATGTCTAGTAGTTGAGATTTTTCTTACCTGCTTGTGGAGACTTAAAACTTATTCCTGGGGCCATATATAGCATGAGCCTAAGTCATGTAGACTCTCTCAAACATTTTAAAAGAAAAATACATTTTTGGTAATGAGTGACTACCACATTACCATGGATTGTATTCTGATCTTTAAACATCTGTGTTGTGAAGCTACTGAACAGCCATCTGCAAATGGATTGTGCTAGGGTGTGCTTAGCTGAATTTCAGATGTGGAGAGAGAGAACAAAAAGCAGAGGGGACAGAAAGGCAAATAATGGGAGAGGGGAAAAAATGTTAAATGTAGGGTTTGGTTCATTCCTTGAATTATAGTGTGAAATGCTGAATGTGTGGAAAGTCGTGCTTGATGAACCTGATGAAGGTCTGTGGTGAAGTGATGACCTCAGTGGATGAGGGCAGAGCAGCAGATACTCTTTATCTTGACTTTAGGTCTCTTGGCACTGTCGCCCGTACCATCCCCATGCACAAACTAATGAAGTAGGTACTAGATGAGTAGACAGTGAGGAGGATTGAAAAGTGGCTCAGCTGCTGAGATAAAAGGGTTGAGATCAGCAGCACAAAGTCCAGCTGGAGGTCAGACATTGGTGGTGCACCCCTGGGGTTGCTGCTTGGGCCAGTGCTGTGCCTAAGCATCTCCTGTAGAAGAGTGAAGAAGCTGAATCCAGACTCTTCTCAGTGGTTCAGTGAAAAGAAATACAGTGGACACAAACTGAAAAAAAATGAAAATTAATTAAAACATTAAAAAAAGTTTATACTAAAACCTTCTTTTTATGGTAAGGTGGTCAAGTGTTAGCACAGTTTGCCTAGACAGACTGTGGACTCAGTGTTTGGAAATATTCGAATCCTGACTGGGCATGGTCCTGAGCAACCTGCTGTAGTTTGACCCTGCACAGAGCAGGGCGTTGGACTAAATGATCTCCAGACTCGCCCTTCAGCTGCAGCTATTCCCTGTTTCTTACTTGGATCTTCCTTGCCTTATAGAAGTCACAGCTTCATGCAACGCATTCCTATAAAAGCTCTTTATAAAGCAGAATTTTCTTGGTGCATTCAAGTGTGTTGATGTGCTGGTATCAGACTACTCATGATTCCTGTTTGTCCTCAGATTGCAGACCACTGAACTTAAAATGATCAATTGCTCATACTGATTTAGCACTCCTTAGAATCATTTTATCGCTGACTTTATTACACACATTTGGGCACTTCTTTGACCAGTACTTGTTGAAGTTTTTACCCAAATTAAAATCAAACTGTGGAAGTAAAATAGCTTCTAGTATGTTCTTAGTTTAGGTTATAACAAGCTCCCGTTAGATCTGGATTCGAGACTGTATTCCCAGCTTACTAATAGACATAACCCACTGTCATTTGTGCTTCATTGGCTCTTTTGGTAGGAATCTTCTTTAAGGTGTCTTGGATCATTCCTTTTTTCCTCCTGACTTGAGTCATCAGCACAAAAGCTGGAGTTGTTTCAGCTTCCCAGTTCTTACCTGGCTCCTTAAATCCAGTTGGCCTGGTTTAGTGTTCACTTACGTGTGCTTTGCTGGCAGTATGAAAACCTGAATGACTTCAACCAAACGCTTGTTCCTTTTCTGATGTCTTTTTTGTTCTTTTATGCTGAGTATGTTGCAAATACCTCTGCCCTGGTTCCAGGTGGCAGGCCCAGACAATCAATCTAAGTTTATCTGTGCTCAGCAATCTTCAGCTTTAGGAACTGTTCTTTCCCTGGTTCTGCGGCTGCAGGAATGTATTGACCAGTGCAGCCTCTGAGCTGAGCTGACCACGCGCTTGGGTATCGTGACTCCCACGCTTTCTCCCAGCCTATTTCATTATTCAGCATTGCTGTTAAGCATCTTCCCAGTGAATCATTGTGCCCATGATTCTGATGTATTGGAAGATGTAAAATGGTGTGAGATAGGAATGTGCTCAGGATTCTTTTTTCCCCTCTCCAACGCGATCGCTCTTACGTATTCATGCCGCTGTTTTACATTTCCGTTTCAAATTTATCGCCTTCTTTGCTCTGCATTTATTCCCTCCTACACTTAAAAATCCTTCAAATAACTTCTGTCTTCTTCTTTCCTACAGCAGTGCCAATCATCCTGTCCTGTTAACATTCCACAGACATCTTTGAGTTTGTTCTTCAATGACAGGAGTTATTCACTTCCTATGCCACCATCATCTTTTCTCTCTCTCTCTCCTGAAATTGTGCTGAGGTGTTGTGAAGTGACATAATCAGTTGTCTTTCTTTACCTGGAAGTATTCTGCTGCTAAACCCTGGGAATGCAGGGGGTTTTTCCAAATGCTAATTATGTTACCTTACCCAAGCTGTTGGTCCTGGTCAGCTTTTGGTCCCAATCTTGGTCTTTAATGCTGTGAAGACTTTGAGCCATTGGCGGATTTGTGAGTGCTGACCTGCTGCAGGAGTTGATGTGGGTCATGCGTGGGTTGTCATGAATATGAGAGATAAAATTGCTGCTAATAATACAATTCAATAGAAGATATTCACAGCCTTCCCACGGATTGGTACTTCCTCTGCTGGCACTGAAGGGAGTTCTCCTCTTCTGCACTTTGTTCTGCACCAATCCTGCCTTCTCTGCTTTAGAAATTTCTGTTTGAAATTATTTATTATATGTGATTCCCCATTCATTTATCAGAAATAAACCACACTAGACAAAAATCTATTAAAGATTCTCTTTAAAGAGTCCAACTTTAAACTTTTGCTGCCTTATTTTAGCATTCAAGTGTATGGATTGCAATGATCTCTTTCAAAATACCTTCCAAACATCTGTTTAATTTTTGCAGGCTTGTGCTTGCCTACCACATTTCTGCCTGTATTTAAGAAAGCTGTATTTATGTTTGTCCAGTCACGGGGTTTTATGAGTTGGTGACACAATCCCAGGATGAAATTTAAGGTTGTCCTAAACCCTTGCCTTTGATTTGAGGTGAAAGTTTCAGATGTTTTTTATTAGAATTTATTAACAATGCACTAAACCAAGAAAGCACTCAAATAATGAGATCTCAAAAGTAATTTAAGAGACAAGGTCAAATGGCTAGAAAACTTTATTCTGCAAAAACAGGATGTAGAGGGAACAGAGAAGTCTCTTTTTCTAGTTCAGCTACTTTGAGTGGCTTTCTAGATTGCAGCAGATTCTGTACATTGATAAATGGAGGTCTGAGATAGTGGAAGGAAAGAAGCTTGGGTTTGGTTCTCTGTTATCTGCCATTTTGAAGACTGAAATCTCTGTCTGGGATCTGTTTGTTCTTTCCTTTGAATTTAAAACGGCATGGACTTCAGGTCACTTTTATTTATGTAAGTTCTTCTGCAGTATTCTGTTACTTAACAAATTCATGTTGTAAATACCTGTGACTCAGTCTTCCCATTCATCAAAGGCAGTAATACTTCAATTCCAGACAAAGCAAATTCTGTACAACTGAATTCTCCATCATTGTTACATGTAAAGAATTATGGACAGAAAATGATTGCATATTAAAAAAATTCTATTTGTTGCAGCATGTAGCTGTCCTGTGGATTATAAAAACATGTGATTTTGAGAATAATGTTTTTAATTATTCTTCTGAGAATAATGACTGTTTGAGAATAATGACTTTTAAACAATAGAAAAAATACCTCTGGGTTCTTTTTCTGCCTTTTAAAATTTTGCTTTGAAAAAATAGAATTCCTTTGATCACCTTTTCCTCTAGAAGTACTGCTAAAATAGTTCTTAACCTGTAATTCTGCCTACATTTTAGGGGCAGAGGAACTGCTGTTGGTTTTGAGCATTAAGCTTGCATAAATGTTTTACTTCAAAAATTTATATAGTAGTAAATAATACAGCAAAAATAATTATTTGTGTTTATCTTGATAAACGAAAGAATTTAATTAGCAAATTGAAATACAGCAGTTGTAACTGGGGAATGGCTCAAAGGCATTAGAGGAAAAGTCAAAGATGTGGCCATTAAAATTTAAATAATTTTTTTCTAGACCTAAATTGATGGTTAAAAAATCCTAGCCAGTGCCTTGAAGATTCTCGGTGGTACGATTTTGTGCTTGGAAACTACTCTGTCTTCCAGAAAATCTTTTGTAATCTATGTACTTCCAAAATGCCCCATCCCTGGAAATAGCCAAGGTCCGATTTGACAGATTGCTCATTGCAGGGGGGTTGGACTAGATGACCTTTAAAGGTCCCTCATATGATTCTGTGATATTTAGCAGCTTTTGAACATTTATTTTACGGCTTTGTAGCTAACTGCACATGTAAGTGGATGTTAATATAGAAACCTGTCTGTCATCCTCCTTTCCTGTGTACCTTTACAGAAACAAGGCAGCAAGCTGGGACTGTCTTTAAGGATGCCAGAATACGTGTCTCTATGAGCGAGAGTGGTTTCAGTCCCTGTGCGTTTGTGTTGCTGCCAGGGTGGGCTCAGTTAAAGCCCCCGTGGCTGCACAGTGCCCCTGGTCTGTGACCACTGTGCTCCCTTGGCTCCTAGCCTTGGCAGACTGATGGGAGTCTTCTGGTGCCTAGCAAGGGGCTCTTCATGTGCAAATTTTATAGATTATGTCCATCACTACAGTGAATGTGATGCCTTGGAGGCTTCAGTGGGCTTCTTTAGGACAGTCTTAACATGGAGCAGACTGCCTTGAGACAATCTGTAATTTGATACAGGAATTGTTTTATTGGGAAGTTGGTTCTTTTTAAAATCTGATCACTATATATGGCCTGGTCCATGTCCCTTCAGAAATCTGGCAGCATGGTTGGTGTGTGTAAAATACTTTGTAAATGGCAACCAGACATTGCCATCACATGTTAAGATTTACAAGCACATTGACAGAACAGGAAATAGCAACTCTTTCAGTTGCTCTGTCCAAAAGATAAGACACTATTTTTTGTTCAAGTTGTAATTCAGTTATCTTCAAGGAATATTTCTTGGTCCGTGACTGTCTTCAGTTGCTTCCGTGTGTCACAGAAACACAAACAGGCTTGAGACACATAGGGATTCATTCCTGCTCTAAACTACTGCATCAGCTTCAGGGCTTATCCTTTCCATGAGAAGGGGTTGCTGTCATTGGGTATCATCCAATGTTAGAACACTCTTTAAAGTGCTAATATAAAAAGTTGTGACCTTCCTGTGTTACACACATTTTGGAGCATGAATTTGTTCTTGTTCAAGTCGATGAAACCAGTGCCGCGTAATGAAACAAAGCAGTTCCAAGTCATCCTTTGAGAGAGCAGGTGGTACAGCCAAGGTGCCTCTTGCGATGTGTTGTAATAGCTGAGCCTAAATTTATCTCTGTGGCCTGAGGAAATTGTAACATAGTTGGTGGCATCTCAAGTGAACCGAAGTAGGATTCTGCTTGTCCATCTGAAGTTGAAGGATGAATATGAAGTTCTGACTGTAAAATCTCAGTTTATGACTAAAACGCATAGATATTACTTTAAAAATTAATATTAAATTGCAAATTAATACTTAATTTTTTTTGTCTTTTCAACAGTGAGGAAACAATCAGTTTTCTACAGTAAGTTCTGCTTGCTACAAGGAAAAAGAAAGTGTTGAAACAAATTCCAGTTTTATGGTAAACATTGGTATGGAACACTTTACATCAATGGACACAAGATGGAGAGGACTGGAGTTTTTTAGTCAGACACTTTTTTCTGCCTTAACTGAGATACTGTGCACTGTATAAAAAATGAGGCTATTGGATTAAATCTTAATGGTTGACATTTTTGAGTGCTTCAGTGCTGGTACTCTCCATTCATAGCTTATTTGCATTGCTCTAATTTAAGTGACTAACCAAAAAATTAAGTGGTCTATAGCTAGGTGATAAGCTTTTAATTGGAGTTGTATCCATAACTTCCATGAATTGATATATGTAACCAGAATAGAATATTACTGTGAAATCATGTTAACAGATTGCAAAAATAATTAGCAAATTAAAGTTAAATCACCAATAAATATTCTCAGATAATTTGATGAGCTTACTTCCCCTCATTCGGATGTTTAAATCTATCTTGGACAAAGTGATGGACTGGGCTGCAAAGAACAACTCCCATCAGATTATCGGGTCTGCATCTGTGTGTCTGGACATGCACAAGTCAAAGGCAGTTGCTGTGGGACTGAAGTTACGACTTCATGAAAGTTTTACTTTACAATTTCTGATTTACTGAGATCCAGTGGTTATATGGTTTTTTGACTTTTGCAATTGGAATGTTTTAATGCAGTTTTTGGGGGGAAAAAAAAAAAGGTGATTAAACAGGTCCATGAAGCTCTAGGAAGTATCTTTGATTGTTAAACCGTGGCTGGGAGTGGAGGCAACTAAAAGATCTTAAACGTGGCCAACGGTACCAGCACAGATGTGGACTGCTCTGTGCTACGGGGTCTCAAAACTAAGCTTAGAGTATTCCTGGCAGACTTAGCCACCTGGAGTAACTGCAGGTGTGGTTTAGGAATCAGTTCTAGGTCCCAAATGCATGTAGCCACTTAATGGGAAATTTACAAAAAATTAACCAGCATATTCACAAAGTTAATCAAGTTCATAAGATGAGTTTGCATAGGTGTGAAGCAACCAGAAGATTATAAGAGGCTATAAAAGAATGAAAAAGTAGAGGATGAGAAAGTCTTGTTTCCAAGAAAACAAGAAACTTCAATGAACTTCATAGAAACAATTATTTTGGGTTTCTCCAGTTTTGACAGGGGCTTCTGATTAAAACTGAATTACTTAGAATGAAAAACGAACCTTATTCTAAAGTAACAGCTGAACTTGCTGTAGGTTAGTTGGACCCAATATTTGGGTTCTCCTCCTTCTGCCTTTGGCTTTACTAAACCTTATTCCTTTTCTACTTTCCCACGAAAAGTAGAATGAGTTGGAATTTTTGTATGGAAATGTTCTACTACTGGAAAATGCTTTGGTTTGAGGAATATCATGCATTTGAGTTCATTGTTTGAAGCTCCATGTTTCAGAAGGAAGCTAACTGTTTAAATATAGATCAGTTGCTTTGAAATAAGATCAATTTTCTGTCACTCACTTGTACTTTAATGTATTTGCTTAATTACTGTCAGTTTAATATTGACAATGCAGTGTCAAGCTCTTTTATTAGAGAGTGAACCAACATATAGAATAAGTAAATGGTTCAGAACTGTTTTAAATACTTCCCTTCTGAAACCACACTGATACTTCATATATGAGATGCCTGTATGGGAACTAGTTCTGCTTTAATTTTTAAATTATTTTATTTTTGTTGATGTCTCTTTAGAGCTGTCTCACACTTCATAAGAAATACAGAGATACTGAATAAACTGAGAGTTCAAAACATAGGAATGGAATTGGTTCTGGTCCTTTCCTGGGCTTGGTCAATGGAAGACAGTTTCTTGAGTCCTAGTTGGGAAAGTAAGTGTGGGTTTTAGGGAGAAGAAAAGGGGGAAACTAAATCTGATCTGTCTTCAATAAGATACAGGCTCTTAAATGGCCCATCGTGGTCTCTTTCTTCTGTTTGTGAAATCATGAAAGCAGTCTTGTCAGGAGAAACTAGGATAAATCCATTTGATAAATACATTACAAGTGCACTAATATCTTAGAATGACTCCGATTTCTTTCCTTTTTATTTTGTTTCCTGGTCATCATGTTCATGCTCTAGGGGGAAAAAAACTTCCTTAACAGTATTCTTATTTCACTTTAGAGCCATTGGGATCTTTATACCTGACTTTTAGGTCTCATTGTATCTAATTGCCACCTGTCTTTCGAACATAAATAAAAAAATAATAGCAGAGGATTTATCAAAATAGGCAACAGTGTCATCTGTAATGAAGACAAGAAGTAATATTTGTATATGGCAAATTTTAAGTATCAACACTTTTTTTTTGTCTGCAGTTTGATCTGGGCATTAACAGAAGAGACTTTTAAAGTGTTGCAGCAAAATAAATCCCACCCTTTATTATCAGGATAAAATAGCAATTACGTAAGAAATCTATTATTCATTGCTTCATTATTTGCTGTCTGACTGCATGCTGTTTGACAGTGGACATTCTTCTCTCTCTCCTTTCCCCCCCCTTCTTTCTTTCTTTCTTTCCCTTTGAACTGGGCTGCTTTTGCTGGCTTGGCAGAAAACGCTGTTTTCTCTCAGCGCAGCCATTAAATCTCTCACCTGCGTGTCCTGTGCAGAGCTGCAGCTGAGAGATAAGGTTGGTCTCTCTCACAGCAGTGAGCATTGGTATTCCAGGCTCTTCTTTCAAGGGCATTTTGCTGTGATGAAGCGTCTGAAATGACAAGGAAAACATACAGGCATGTTAAATACCCTTGCTAGTCTGAGACGAGTAAGGGTAAATGGAAATTATTTAAAAATACATTTTGAAGCTGTTAACAGAGCTCGTGGATAACTGCAAATCACAGTTTTAGGCAGGAGCATTACAGACCTATTCCAACTGTCATCATCCATTAAATAACAAATAGTAATGGAGAGTCCTTGTCCTGCCCAGCTTACACTTAAAATCTAAATAAAACACAAAGCTCTTATCCATTCTGAATGTGTGTACCTGCATGTTCTTCATCCAAGGTCACAAAGGTAGTTCTTGTGAAGAACTTAATCCGTTTCTTCAGTGTCTTGTTCCTGTGACAGCCCCTGAGCACCTCCATCTTCCCACTGGGAACTGAGGGAGGTGCTTGGGATTTCAGTTTCCTGCAGCTCTCAGAGCACTGGCCTAGCATCCTCTGTGTGTGTGAATCTCATACAGAATCCTTATAGGACCTGGTTTTAATTCTGTTTTCAAGTACTGCAAGAATAAACATATGTCAGGACTTTGCCTGTTTTGTAGTCTTCAGTTGTTACCACTTTTATAAAATTAAAGACAGCATAAAAATCTGTTTTACGTGTGCCCATTAATAATGGATGCATTGACAGAGCTGGTATCACCATTCCTATTTGCTGTTGGAGAAATCGAGGCACAGTGATAACTTTATGTGTAGGATTCAGTTTAAGATTAGCACTTAAATTACAGCATCAGTTTATATATATGTACATATGTGCTAGATGCTTACGTTTCTGTTGTAGTTGCTGGAAACCTCGTTAGCAGTCGGAGGCTGGAGAGAAATTCAGCCCATTCTAAACTACACAGCAGGTGATTGATCAGCAAAATCCCACTCTAATAGTCCATGGAGTGTGTTGAACAGTTGCCCAAATAATAAGTGCTAATTTAATATCTTAAAGAACCTTCTGGGACCTCTGGCTGATGGTTCAGAGGAGAGGGATCTTCCAGAGGTCCTTGATCATGTCTGTTGAGCCTGTGTGTGTGTCTTGGATACCCTTAGGCATCTCCCATTGCATTAGCTATCCAGGCTGGAGCCATGAAATTAATTCCCAAATCTGTTGCTGATACTGGCAATGTGTATACTGGCATGTGGGGATCTATGTTTAGTTCTCTTAATTTGAAACCTATGCAATTTATCAATGATCCTGTGTAGATAGACTGCAAATAAATTCAGCTTACACTGCAGGGTTCTGATCCTCTTCTGTTGCCAGGGATTCCTGTGTGTGTGTTATGTATTCTGTAGGTGGTCATGGGTTCACCAGACAAATCAAGGATGTCCTGACTGCTGAACTGCAGCAGTTCATTTTACCAGAGAGAGAGTTTGCAATTTGGGACCATAACAGTTGTTTTCCTTTGTGGATCTGGCACAGAAAAGGATTTGTAACCATTCTGAGTTGACAGAAGACACACGCACGGATTTCCACCCCCTCACACCTCCCTGAATTTACTTGGAAGCGAAGGACTATGAATGGTACAGCCACGTTAAAATAATTGAGCAGCTCTGACTCACAGTTGCAGCTTGTGTGTAGCTAAATGAGACAGCAGAGTGATGCTGCCTGACTGACACAGTTGTTTATGCAGTCACTGAAGTATTCTCCCATCATGTGCCGGCCTTTGAGTTGTTTGGTATTATCTTTATTAAAGAGGGAGAGATCCTTCATAATGCTGATGATTTGTTTTATTTTCTTGGATACCCTCAGATTTCGAGACCTAGAAGTGTGACTTACAGAAAGTTATTGCCTACAGAAAGGCAAAATATCACTTAAAATACAGCAAAGTTACCTTTCCAAAAAGCAAAGCCAGCCAAGGCATTTTCTAAGATCAGAAGTCTCTGCATGTATGAGGAACTCAGTGATTTAGGATTATTCTAAGTTTACTTAAACTTTTTTTGTCTGGTCAAGATTCTGTCTTTATAAATCTTCATAGGAATGATTATTTATTATGAGAAGGGGTGAATTGCAGTCCTTTTTTTTGGCCACAGTTGATGCCAGTTTGGGATTTGTAGAAACTTTAGCTTGGGGGGTCAGACTCATCGTGGGAAAACCAGTGGGTTTGTAGCTGTGGGATAGTTCAGTGTTCCTTATTTACTCCAAATGACAGTTAAATTTTCTATTTAAAATACATATTTCCAAGCAGTTTGATGGCCATTCTGTTTGCTGGTGTGTTCCTCTGGCTGAATTTGTCTGGTGCTTCCATTCTTTTGGGAGTAATTGACCTTAGCACAAGCCAATGCTTACTGTCATGAGAAAAAAAAGATTATTTTCTTTCTGTGGCTGAGCTGAACCCTACCCAGTCTTCAGCGTTCTACTTTCTTTGTGTCCTTGTGAAACACATCTTTGAAGGAGCTAACTTTGCTCCTGAAGAATGTTTGTGGTTGGCCTTTCTTATCTTCTGCTGCAGACAAAGAAACTGGAAGACTGTCTTCTTTTTCTTGATTTTTTTTTCAGGGCTGTCTCTTACATTTCTAAATTTTTGTATGGTTTTAAAAGTATTTATCATTTATAATTCCGTTTAAAATGAGGTTATATTTGTAAAAGTATGTTCCTACCAACAGGTAGGAGCATGGTTTAGATGCTGTTTACTTGTGTAGTAGGCTGAACGAGATCAATAGAGATGCACATCATTAAAAGCACTTCAATCAGCCATAATGCGAATCCATTCCCAGTGTTCCATTCAGCCCTCAAAGAGTCATTGATGGAGGACTCCTTTTTATTTTTCTGGATTTGTGCATTGACTTAGTACGGTTTGCACCAGCAAGCAGAACTGCTACAGAAATAACCCCTCTACTACCAGTGATAACAAGCACAAGGTTCATCCAGAGAGCCAAAAAGTCAGGATCTGAATTTAGCTGCTGGTTTTGATTACCACGTGGCTGATGTTGCTGTGAGGTCCAGAGCCAGTGAAGTTTCCCTAAGGCTAAATCAGTAGTAGTTTGCTTGCAAAAGGAGGGTCAAGATTTTGGAGAAGTTGTTTTAATGACTTGAGAGACGAGCTTCAAAATCTTAAATCTGTGGTGCTGCTCATATGTGTGAAGCTGAGACACAGCTGTAACTAGAGAAGGAAAACAACTCCACACATAGGAGTAAAGGCTGTGTTGTCCTAGGAACTGTACAGATCCAGAATGCAAGATTGCCCTGGCAATATTTTCCTTCTGGCCGAGGAAGCTTTTTGTGTTTCTGAAAGCTGATGAAAACATAAGACCTGATCATCAAGTGTTAATCATCAGAGTCTAGTGCTGCTGTGGGGTTACTGTGGTGCTTATGAAGGAACAGTAACCTGGAATATTGCTCTGAGTTCTAGAACCTGTCTGATGCCTGTGCATGTAACTGTGAAAACTTGGTATTTCCATGCTCTGCCTGATTTTACTAATGAGCCTCAACTGCTCCTAAATTCAGCCCCCTGAAATACTCACACATAGCCAGTAGTGCCTCTTGAATTCCATGCACAACTGTTACTATGGAAAAACATTGAAACAAATAAATAGGCCTCTGAATAACTGTTCAAAACTCTCTACTTTCTGTTCTCAGAATTTATGGTCATGGTCTTAAACCCCATGTGAAATTGGTGGGGGACGGCGGTAGAGTTACATACTGGTACCAGTCTGTGATCTGGAGAACCTACTGAATGAGTATCAGTACAATGCTGAATTGCAGGTCTACCTATATCATTTTCTAGTTATTAAATATAATACTTTAAAATATGCTTGAAACATGGCATGATTTTTTCTTGGGAGTTTGGTGAACTGAATTTAGCAAGACCATCTAGAGACAGAGTTAAGAAATTTTTTGAAAGAAATTGAAATGCTTTTTCTTTAAATTTGAGTGAAAAGCAAGTCTCCTGAACTGGAGAAATAAGTCAATATTAACCAATTTTAAAGTGTTCAATAATAAATTTTTCATTAACATTAGGTGAGACTACAAGGAATTGTAGAGTGCCCCGAAAAAAACCATTCACATAGGAATATGTCTTGATTTCAAATGAGAAGTGAGCAGTAACAAATAGAATATGACATATATTGAAAGATATTAGTTGGAGTACTCAAAAGCTTTGTAGAATTCTTCTGTTAGGTAATCTTTGTTTTCAGGAAGCAAAACCAACTAGGTTATCTTTGTAAAGAGCTCACTAAAATACCCTAGTGAGCCAGAGTGGTTCTTTAAGGGGAAAAATTAGGTTGTACTTTGGAATAGGCAAGAAGCAAGAAATGAAAGTAATTGTGATCTCAGTAACGTTTCATAATTCAGATGGAGTGGAAAAATTGCAGGGATTCTCTTTTGAAAGGAGATGAATAGTGGAAGTGCAGGAATAATCATGAAGTGGAACAGGTCAGTTTGCACATCAGGTGCCAGTTTTCATAAGATTAAGGCGATTGAAATGGGTAGGTGACAGTTTTTAAAGAAGAAAAGGAAAACAAAAGTTCCAGAACTATCCAGTGTAGCTCTATAATGTAAGATCTTTTTTCCTGCTATGAAACCACACTCAGGCCAGGCATCACCCTCACTCTGGGTGCCTTTATGGACCTTAGAGACCATCATCATCTGATTCTTGATCTTTTCCTTTTCCAAATGCTTGTTTTGTTTTCATCCTCTTGGTCCATTGCTGTTAAAACTTTAATAAGACTCAGACACACGACTCATCTTTGCTTTCAGTGTTTCCTTCCAGCTCTTTGATAGCACTTACTGGCTTCTCACTTTTCTGATGCCATGATTTTTCCATTGCTGTCTGCCTACAACTTCAGTCAGGCTTTATGGCTTTTTTTCGCTGTTATCACATACATATTATATTCAAATATATGAATAAAAGGTCCTATAAACACTCACAAAAATGTTAACTTCAAATTCTTTCTAAAAAGTGCTTTCCTGTGATTTATGAAAATCTGGACAGTGGTTAAGTGGCCAATGCACAAAGCAATTGATAATCGTGACAAACAATATTGATTCATTTTCTGCCTTCTGCTGCCCTATTCTGTTGGTCTGTGTAGTCTGAGTCTGTAAAATATTTAGTGCTGGGATATGTTTTTGTCCTGGCTGTGGATCTTGGTTTGTGATTACTGCTGGAGAGGTTGCTATAAATGCAAGTTGAAAAGTGGGAAAATTATTTGATAGAACTTGGAAAGGAATGCTCTGATAAGAGATATTGGCTTACCTGTCTCACCATCTAATGTCACTGCCCTCTCACTGTAAAGAATTTCCTCCTAACACCTAATATTAGTATAATTAGGAGTTTATCTGTGAGTGGAGGTAAGCAGAGCAGTCTCTTACATTGAGCCATGAGCTGCTCCTAGATTCATACTAGTAGTTAAATATTTAATTGTCCCTATTAATCTGATGCATCCATAAATGCCAATTCTAGGCCTACAAGAATTAAAAGTAATTTATGGATCACAAGAATGAAACATTAGAGGAAAAATAATGGTGCCAGTCTGGGATAAAGATCACTTTAGAAGTCTCAGACATGTACATATTTTATTTCTGTCATTAAAAAAATGATAAAACTTGCAAAGAATAAACAGACCACTGAGTCAGCAGGTGTAAAGCATCTTCACTTCTACTTGTTTCCTTTGAACACGGTTGTATTTGTGAAGGGTTAACCCTCAGGATGGATGGTGTAAAGGTTGCCTAGTATGAAGTCCTAATTTCAAGGAAATTTTCATGTTCTGTTCTTTGAAGAGGTATTGACTTCCAAATCACACACAGACATGCCTCTGATCTTCCTGGGGATGAGTCACAGTGCAACGTGGATGCGAAGCACTGGGATCAAATTTGCAGTGTGTTGATCACTGCTGATGACAGGACAAGATGTTCTCTAATCCCGTGTGAGGGGTTATAGAGTGTGTTTTATTAAAAAAGTGGACTTAGAGTTATTAAATGCAGAGTGCTGAGGTTTTTGTTGATTTGAGGGGTTTTTTATTAGTACTCTGCTGTAGATTTTAAAGTAACAAATGTTACCTTGAACTCAGTGCCTTTAAGTGCTGGGTTAATTTACACTCAGAGCAGAGCTTTCAGTGTCAGGCGAGCTCTTTTCTTTTTTTTTTCTTTTTTTTTTTTTTTTTTTTTTTTTTTTTTTTTTTTTTTTTTTTTTTTTTTTTTTTTTTTTTTTTTTTTTTTTTTTTTTTTTTTTTGCCACCATAAGCACTCAGCTGAAACAACAGCTATGACTCAGTTGACAGTGAATGCTGCTTGAATTGATTTAGTCCGAGTTCAGATTTAGCACATAATCATGTTCAATTTGATCCCCTGTGCTGCCTAGAGATAAAAGGGTTGAAAAAATAGATTTAGCTTATGTCAGTCTTTGTGGTGATGTCATTGCCATGAGAGATGGAATAGCGCTGTTACTATGCTGTGCCTGCTCAGTTGGTGGGTGTACGGGGGACAGGCAACCAGCAACTCACTTTAAGTGCACAGAGCTCGTGTTGGAAGCTTGCAGGCGTTGCCAGCGCTGAAACTGAATCTTGGACTGTTCAGTTGCAGTACTGAAGATTTTTTTTTTTTTTATTCTTTTGTTGTTATTTTTTCTTCCAACGTTTGTTACTCTGAGCTTGCCTAACTCTGTGTACAAAGGCGGGGGATGCCAGCCCGTAGCATGGACTGTGATGTTTCCACTCTGGTTGCCTGTGGGGTTGATGTGGAGGTTTTTGCCAGCCAAGAGGTTAAGGTATGCGCCTGCAGTCCTTTTGTTGCTTCTTAGAAAAGCCTTTGGGAGCAATAGGCATTTGTACGTAGCAATTGACAATAAGGGAGCAGATGAGATTCTGCTGCGGTGGTAAAAGACACGCAGTTTAAAAAATCTGTTTATTAGGGGAGAGAAATATGGGAAAGGATGTGTGCCTGCTTTTTACTGTGTTTTGATAAGCTGAAAGAATAGCCTAGTGTTTACTCTTTAATGATATAAGAAATGAGTTATATAACTGACATCTGTGCATATGCATGTTTCATATTCATAAAAAATCTTTCATTGTTAATTTTGTCAAGTTATTTTTAGTCCAGTGCCACTTCTTAGATCAGCATTGCCATAAATGTTATTTATTGATGTTGATAACCTTCAGATATCTTTACTCAGTTGAACAGTAGCTCTTTCTTTCCTTCACATTCAAATCAAATGTGCAAGCATAATTTTTTTGTGAAGGGTTAAAAGTTTGTAGCAAGTATCTTGGTGCATCTGCAGTGTAACAGAACACAAAAAGTTGTGCATCTTGCATATCATATGCAGACCTGAAAAACAATGCTTAAATCTAAGGCTTGATATGCAGGGCTCATAGTCTCTTAATTAGACAACTGCTTGTAGAAAAGTCATTGTGTGTAATTGCTTACTGTTGAAATCAATTATCTTTTTCATTTATTCTCATATTGCTGCAAGAAAATCACCGCAAATTAAGTTCGAAAGAGGAATTCTAAGTCTGCTTTTCACAGATCATCTGAAAGAGCTCATAGATGTAATACAATGATATTCAGCAGTTTATAAAGGACAAAGGTACAGACAAAATTAGTTTCTAATCTGATGGTTCTTAGTATTGAAAGACTGGAACAGGGTAAAAAGGATTTACAAATTGGAGGTCAGATTTTGAACCTCTGTTCTGTTTGGTTCTGAGTCAAACACTGAAGCCACTGGAAGTATCTGGAAATAAAACTACTTTGATTTGCAAGAGGCTATGATGATTTTTATTCCCCTGTTAGTTTGTTACCATGTGAGATCATTTATACTTTATACAGATGCTTTTGTGTTGGCACCAAGAGATTCTTCTTAATTTAAGAAGCTTTTTCCTAACATTTTAATAGTGGATTTAGAGATGAAATAGTGAGTAATTCAGAGGAATGATTCAGGTGAGGAGTCTTGCCTGCATGGGGACATGTTTCCTGTATTATTTTCAAGTAGTAAAATGTTTATCTGCTTATTCATTTTTTCTTCTTTCTTTCTTCTTTCTTTCTTCTTTCTTTCTTCTTTCTTTCTTCTTTCTTTCTTCTTTCTTTCTTCTTTCTTTCTTCTTTCTTCTTTCTTCTTTCTTCTTTCTTCTTTCTTCTTTCTTCCTTTTTTTTTTTCCTTGAGAGCATTTTCTTTAACATGTGGGATTTACACCTGCATTGATATGATCTTGTACCTGGGTCTTTTAGTGTCTGTTCCATGTTCGATGTACGACTGTGCAAGAAATTAAAGTTGTAGTGAGTGAGCTTCTTGTATCCTCATTCATATGTCAGTAGCAATGCAAAGGCAAAATTTTGACTTATATAAATCAACAGAAGGCATTCCATTGACCTGGGTAAGACTTAGATTAGCCTGATTTAAGCTGCAGCATCTAGAAAGTGTGGGCCAGGAATATGAGATAAAAGAACAAAAAGGTTACAGCGACATTACAGGAATTGTAACCCTTTTGTGTTACTTGGACTTTCTGTACCATGTTTGCTTTGGTTTGCCTTGTTTTGCTTTTTTCCCTCCTTATATTTGAATTAAAATGTTGATTGCAAAGGCTTGGGGTATATTTACAGTGGGGACTGCACTGCAGACTGCACTGCAGCTTAGAAACGCAAAGTCTACTTTGAAGTTGCCTGGCTTAGAGGCTGTAAGCAGCGTGTCCTCCGTGACCCACAGCTCACTGCAGGCTCTTTTCCACTGGGTTGTCTCCAAACTCTGTTGTGGAGGCAGTGACCAGCTCTGTGCTCATCCCCGGGCGCTCCATGCAGCAGCCTGCAGTGTGGGCATCCTCTTTGGGAAAGTTTCACTGCTGCTGGTAGTTTAAAGCTGGAGATGCCTACTGCTCTTTGCTTACTTCCAGGAGAAAAAAACAGTATGGCTTTTTTTTTGTTTTGGTATTTACTTCAAGATGGATTTTTTTGGTGACAGTATGGTCTCAGCATAGAAAAGTTTATGTTGACTTTGATAGGATTGGGAGCAGATTTAGAGTTAAAAAGGAAGGAGGCTGTTGCTGAGAAGAGATGGGTGTGGAAGTTGAAGAGCAAAAGCAAGCGCAGAATTCCTGTCTTCACCTACCCTTCACCTACCCTTCACCTACCCTTCACCCCCCTGCCCAGCCCTTTTATGGGTCAGCCTGAAGGCACAGGTAGCATTGACAGCTGAAGTCTAGGCTATTGTCCCTTCTCCAACAGAAGTTTTTCTTTCAGGGAACCTTCTTCCTGTGTGAAGACAATGTTCCCTCTGTGGTAGCAGATATTAAAGATCTTACAATATGTGTAGTGCTTGGTGAGATTTGCTAAGGAGAGCTGTTAGTCCTGTAGAAGTAGTGCTCTGAAGTCAGCAAGGGTTGTGTTCAGGGCTTAAGATATGCTTACAGCATATCTCGCTTTTATTTCAGTTTAGGTTTAGAATTGACGTGAGGCTTGGGAGAAGGATGCCGGTGTTACTGAGCCATTGTTCTCCCATGAGGCTTGGGAGAAGGATGCTGGCAGCACAGAGCCATTGCTCTGCACTTTGCAGCACATGTGTTGGCCACAGCTGCAGGCTGGGGGTGTGAGGAGCCTGCCAGGACTGCAGTGGCAGAGCTTGGTGTGTTGGGGCTATGGAGCAGCAGCTCCCACAGCAGGTGGCAATGAGGAGTCCTGGAAGTTGCCACTTCTCAAGAGCATCGGCCCCTCAGAGCTGGGGAGTTCTTATACAGAGCTGGCTTTGGGCACAGGGCTTGGAGCAGATGGAGCTCTCCAGCTTATTGCTGCTTTTCCACCTCTGGAGCAGACCTTATTCTGTAGGCATTATGCTCTTAGCATCTGGCAGTCAGGCTTGGAAACACTCTGTTTCCATTTGGCCTCTGGAACAGGGGAGCAGTTATTTAATACTGAAGGCAAAGCTTTTTAGTTGCTGCATTTGGAGCTTCTCATCCTTTCAGTGAACAGAGGCTTGTATGGGTACCTTGGCAATGGCAGTTGGCCCCCAGCACTGACACCATGGGTTTGCCACACATGAATCCATCCAACAAGCCCTTCACTTCTGACCAGCTGCTGGTTTGAGTTGTCTTTTCTAATCCAAAAATTGGGTCAGGCTAATCAACATGCTACTGACTGTAGATCAGGAGCTAGAAGAGTTGAGGAGGCAGCCACAGAAATCACGAAGTGCAGTTCTGCTTTGAAGTTCACCTGGATGATTAAAATTCTTTCAGTGCCTCTAGATGATAATTTCATGTAATGATCTTTGTTACATAAGCAATTAGCTAATGAATATCTTGTTTATTTCTAATAGAGGAATTCCAGACATCACCGAAACAGTGGCAGAGAATTTAAACTCTTATTTCTTACTCTAAGCAATGTGTTTTTACATGATTCATTCTACATATTTTCTCCTCACTTTTGTTCACACAGACCATTCCACTCAGAAACAAGGTAGGACTGGGGCAACTTGGCGCTACTGTAAGAAAGAAGAAATACTAATGGTCCAGGTGGATCACATCCTGAAGACAGTAATGTAATGTGGATGGGACCATTATCTTAACAAAGGGAAAAAATCCAATGGGTACATGAGCCAGGCAGCAAAGGGAGATAGTAGAAATGGTTTCACTGTTTTGACTGTTGCTTTGGAGAATTAATCCCCATTGGAGCAGGATCTCTGTCAATCTGTAACCTCATTACTCAGTTCAGAGGCTCCAGTGAGCACCCTGCTAATGGGAGCTGTTTGGGATGGATGGGTTGGAGGTGCAGTCACTGTCCTGCAGTTGCCTTTGAGAGGTTTAGCAGTCTAAACTTCTGAGATCTAACTGGCAAAAGCACAGTAGATGCTTGTGGTTTTTGCTCTCCACTTCAATTCTCCACTTGTCTAAGTGGCTCATTCACAAAGATGTTCTGAGGTTTAAAGTTTAAGTGCTCTAAGGTCAGAGTCAAGTGAAGAAAACTGAAGAAAGGGGGAAGAGTGCTGCTGCCCCTCTGGATGCTGCCAGCTGTCCGGTGGCAGGAAGCACGACTCGCTGGGAGAGTTTCTGGGTTTCTGTCTTTGCATCCTTCTCCTTAGCCATGTGAGCTTGATCTGTGGGAAGAGTCTGTTGCACAGTCATAAGACTTCACAGACGGGCTATAAGGAGGAAACCAAACAACAGCATGACTGCCAAAAATACCCTGATGGCTAGAAAGGCCTGCTCTATAACTTCTATTGGTATTTTCTGTAGTTGGTAGTTCTTTCTAATTGCAAATAAGATTGTGTCTGTGAAATCTGCATGATCCAAGAGTTCTGCTGGAGAAATAGACGTGTGTGTCTTTTGATCTCTGCTTACTGTCTGTGTCCATCTGGAGCAAGTAATGGAGAGGAGCTTCCCACATGCTGTAGTGCTGTTCCCAGGACACTGACCCTGCTCTTGGCTTCAGGGTCAGCACAGAGAGACTCTGACAGCAAAGCTGGGGCTCATGCAGCCGGTGCTGCTGCCCACTGAGGTGCTCCCAGTTCCAGTTGCAGGTTGGACTTTGCCTCTGTCCTTCTAACACCCTTGTGTGAAGGCAGCAGGGCTCTCTAGGGAAGTTCTGAAAGAAGTGATAGAACGGTAAGACTTCTAAAGGTCATAATAAGCTCTTTAGGCTGATCTTCACTTACTTGTACTTGCTTTTCCCTTGCCTCAGAAGAAGGGGATGCTGCTGTTTCACCAGAGGTCGGTGGCAGCTGCAGGTGTTCACGCAACTCTGAATATGGCAAACCTTCTGCTTCTCCTTCTTCACTCTTTTAATGCTAACAGGGAACAGCAAAGCAAGTCAGAGGGCTTTGTAGTCTCTCTGATTCTCCTTTCTGTTGGAAGTCACATGAAGATATTTCCCTTTCATAAAGATAACTAGAGAACAAGCAATTTGTCAAATGAAAATAAATAACAACTAGAATGCATTGGTAGAAGGTGCAGAATTAATCCAAGGTAGGTAATGAGGTAAGATGGACCTTGTAATTCTACTGACAAATGGCCCAGCCTATGTGAGGAGCACTGAAGAGATGGTGATTTTCTTAAGCAGATTTGAAGAATGAATCAGTGCAGCTATAGATTGAGGTGTTTGTAATAGGGATACAGGTGTGATACTGATTTTTCATTAAATAATTACTTTGGTTAAAATTCTCAGAAGAACCTAGAGAGATAAAGTACCCAAGTTCTTTCTCTTCTTCTCAAAAAAAAAAAAAAAAAAGAATTATCAAGAACATGTCATTTTCAGGTCTGTAGTGATCTAGTCTCATTTTCCTCTGAAGGTGCTATATATGTGCACTCTCTTGTCTCAAATTTTACTGAAGCTGTTTGCTGCTGCTTAGCATGACTAAGCTTTGATACTGAGCAGTGTTGCAGATTCTGAGGCAGAGGTCTGCACCAACCTTGTATGTATCGTTAGTAATTTTTTAGGAATTTATAGTAGGTTTTTTTTGCTCATAGAGAAATGTGCATGCTTTATGGTTGGACAGGTCTTCCTTTAATATTTTCTAGGGGTGATTCTACCAGAGGCCTTAAATAATCTACTCAGTTTTGATCATTCAAGTGCTAAACAGCCTGTTTGCTTTGGAAGATGTTGCCTAATCATATGCTAGAGTGCAAACAACCATGACAGTGTGGTCTCGAGCAGAGAATTCTTCCTTGGCAAAAAGACACTGAGGAAATTGTACCACAGTTTGTCAAACGCTTGGCTAACACACAGGCTGCCAAGGTCCAGAAACTGGCCAAGCAAAGCCTCCAGTCAGTGGCCACTTGCCGAGAGACTGTGTGTTTTTCATGCACATAGTTATAGTGGTGCCAGCATTGTGTGCATGAGCTTTTCCTGAAGATTTTTCCCTTTAATATGATTTTCAATAAGCACCTTCTCCTTCTAAAGGCCAACAGAATTAAAATTTCCCCCAGGGGAGACTTCTCCCCTTTCTTTTCCTTACTGGCAATGCCTCTAAAAAGCACATGCAGCTATTGCATTTGGCTCCAGCCTGTGTTTTCCATCTGTGATTCCAGCTGATTTCTGCTTTGTCTGTGTCCATTCCTGAAAGGACAGACCACCTTCTCACAACGTCAGTGTCCTTGTGATGTCTTTAACTGGCCCCACATGGAATTTCTGTTGGTGCTGAATCAAGGAGAAGCCTTTGGTTGTAGCAGCTGTGATGGAGTAAACAGCCCCACTGTCCTTGCAGGGTGGGAAAACAGCTGGATGGGTCCGTGGAAATGCTGCAGCAGCATTTCCATGGCACCTTCTCTTCTGTACACCTGGAGTTGCTGGAAAACCTCAAAGTGGTGTTATAGGTAAAAAGTTCCAAGTGTTCTCATTTGCAAGTGGAAAACTAAGGAACCAGGAAGTAGGTTCTCTGATTAGGAGATCTGGAATGCAGCAGAGCTGGTGTAATTAATAATGTTTTTAATGATCATGTTCTGTAGATGTTCAATCTCAACTATTGTTGAGCTCGAGGCGTTTTCCAGAGACCAAGGAGCTTTGCTCAGTTAGTAGCTGATTTTGATTGGTTTTTGGTGGGTTTTTTGATGGTTTGTTTTTGTTGGGGTGTGTGTGTTCGTTTGTTGTTTTGTTTTTAATTAGCCTGAATTTGCTGCTTTTCAGAATCCTTACTAGATTCTGGTAGACAGAAAGACTGACTTTATCTCGCAGGATGGCTTCATTCATGTTTATCAGGAGCATGGAAGAGCCTCCAATTTTGCAGCACCAGGCAGTTCCAGCTGTTGAAATAATAGTGCCTGAGCTGAGAACCCCAATGAACCTGTTGAGCTCCGAGGAGTAGCAACAGACAGCTGTACAGGGGAATTTCTGCAGCTCAGTTTGTCACTTGCAGAAGAATCTCTCTGCTTCATCTGTTGTAGTGAGGGATATGTTTGCCATTAAAAGGTGGAGGCATCCAGAGAGCTGAATCATGCAGCAGGACTTCTGCTGCACAGCCAGAGAGAGGCCACTTTGCTGAAATCTCACTTGTCCTTTTATTCATGTAGGTCAGATGTGCTGGTGTGAGGCAGATGAACAAATTATGGTAAAAAACCTGCTAATCCTCTCAATAAAAGAAATTCCATATATAGAGGAGATAAGATTATGATTGTTTTATTTGCTATACAAATTTTACTCAAACATTACCATCCTCAATTTTCATCATCCTTTGCTGTGTATCCTCTTACCCAGTGACAAGGTTCATTCAGTTTTGGCTACTTGTCCATGTTTCTTAGAGAAAACCAATAACTAAACCACTAAGAATAAAAACTTTTGAATTGTCTGAATAATTAGACCTATCCCAGGAAATTTGTTCTAACCACCACTTCTCTGTGGCTGTTGGTTTGGTGTTGGTTGTGTTGGGGGTGTTCTATTTTGTTTGGAGGATAGTTATTTTGTTTGCTAGTGCCGATCCAAAACCAATCCACCATCAGAAATGGCCTTCTGCCTCAACGAGGAACATTTATTTAAGAGAAGCAGATATCTTTGAGGGGCAGATCATAGGTGGAAGTCTTACCAGCTGAGGGTTTAACCTGAGGGAAAGCAGTTGTTTATTCAGATGTGGCTGAAATGAGGGAGAGGAGCATGGGGTTTGGGAGGAGGGAAGTCACTGTGATGAAGTGCCTCTGTTGGGAAGGACCAAGAGTGGGAAGAACTCGTATGGAGGCTGGGGCAGGTTGTGGCAGGTGGTGGCAGGACTGGTGTCTGAGGAGGTGACAGTGGCAGGGGACGTGGGATGGAGGGAGAGCTCATGAAAACAGGAGTAATAATGGAAGACCAAGGTGAGAACAGATGACTTTGACTTCTTGTGCTGTAGTGGAATGATATAAGGGCAGAAGATGATACAAGGTGCTGGAAAAACCCATTGATAGTCTAAAAAAAGGAGGATTTTGTGACAAAGCTTTCATCAAGCAGGTGTTAAGCATCACTGAAACCTTAGTTAAATTAATCTTGACAGCTTTCTGCTTTACTGAAAGTGTCTTCCACAGGCTTCCATCCCTCCTCCAGGTAACAAAATCCCTTTGTGAACGGGTACTGTGGGCTGCTGCCACTTTCCTTTCAACTCCTTCCTCGAAACCCTTTGCTGCTAAATGTCTCACATGGAATTAAATGATTGAACATGGCTAGACTAAGCTACATATGCATGCATGGGACAGAAAATATTTTGGAAATCTTACAAAAAAAAATCAAATATATTCTCTCCTAGTGTATTTTATTCCTGCCTTCTCTGTCTTTCTGCTTCAGCATCCTGTGATGCAAGAAGGAATTTTGTGTTTTCCCTTGTTGTTTTTGATCAGTGTGGTAGATGATACTAAAAATAAATAACAGTAATTTTTAAACTGTTGGAAGTATCCAAACAGTGGGTGATACAGTAAAACATATCAAATTATGAGACTGTTCTGGCTGCAATTTTTTCAGCAAATGCAGGTAGGTAATTTTATTTGATATTCTGTTTTGATTTTAGTAATTGAAGAAATTAATAGTGGCAAGTACTGTTGGTGAAAATTATTTTAGAAGCCTGAAGTTAGAGCAAAATAATTTTTCTGAGAAGTAATTTTCAGTGACCTTAGGAAGCTGGTAAATAGTGTCTCCTAAGAAGATTATCTGAGAGACCAAGAAGAACATGAGAATTAGCAGCTAAGGAGGCACTTTTGAATGTGTAATGGAGATTATCTTTCCTGATGCAAAGGACAGATGGGACATACAATGAGAGACTTAGGGCTAGATCAGATACTCCTTTTGCTTTACAGCAGTTTAAGGATTTATGTATAATGTGAAAATCAAGTGCACAAAATCACGAAGTAAGTTTCCATTATCAGAGGTTTTAAATAGGAACAAGGGAAGTCTTGTGATGTGTAAGAATTTAGAGGAGAACAATGTGCAAATCCATTAATAACAAGATACATAATGTGGGGAGGGTTATGGTGTGGCTGATTTCATTTCTGTTATATAATAACACAGATAATTACCTAAATTTATAGAAAAAACAACCCTAGTAGTGGCCAGAGCACAAAAAAACCGGTGAAAATGCAAGGGTGAGACAGATATTTAAGTGTACAGGAGCTGCTAAAATCTACAGAATAATGCTTTAGAATGTAGCTGAAATAATTTTTTACTATTTGAAATTATCTTTGAGAATTCATAAGTTACAAAGAGATTGGTGAGGATGGGAGATGTAAAAAAATAGCATTTGTGTTTAGAAGGGGGAAAGGAGAAAGACCTGGACAATTACAGGTATTTTTATCTGACTTGAATTTTGGAAATAAGTTTGGAAGTACTTTAGATGTAATTAGGCCTGGGCTGTGTAGACCAAATCATGTCAAATCAATGTGCCTTCCTTGTTTGACAGGGCAGTGGGATAAGTGGGATAAAGGAGATGTGGAGTGTAGATATTTTGACTAAAGCTTTCACACTGTTCAAGTCATTTCCATAAGTAATCTACACTCTAAATATAATTTCTTTAAGGTGGCTGCATAGTTGTTTACAGAATGTCTGAACCAGAACCAGTTCATTCTGATGAAGCCATTTAAGTAGATGAGGTCTCATGTTCCTTCCTGAAAGCAGGTTGAGAATAATGACAGTAGTCAAAAGAGAAAAACCTCCAAAAAGTGTGAATGACACTGTCCTGGTAGGGCAGGGTCAAAATTCTGAACTACCCTTAGCTAAACAACAGGCTGAAATTTAGTGCAGAAAGAAAAGAAACCAAAGACACAGCTGTATAAAGGCATTCACATGACTAAACAGTTGTGTGGTGCAAATCTCCTGAGTTCTAGTGAATGGCAGTGAATAATTAGCAGCAGTATCATACTCCTGTAAGCAAAACAAATGTGGATTCACTGAATGGTTTGCCTTAGAAGGGACCTTCAAATATCATCTGGTTCCACCTCCTGCCATGGGCAGGGACACCTTCCACTATCTCAGGTTTCTCCGAGCCTCATCCAGCCTGGCCTTGGACACTTGCAGGGAAGAATTTCTACCTTAGGTCCAATCTAAACCTGCCCTCTTTAGTTTAAACCCATTGCTCCTTGTCTGTCACTACAGGCCCTGGTAAAAGTCTCTCTCCACCTTTCTTGTATATCCTCTTTAAGTGTCCCGAGGCTGCCATAAAGCTCAGAACTCCTAAAGCCTTCTCTCCTCCTGGCTGAACAACCCCAAGTCCCTCAGCCTTTCCTTACAGGAGAGGTGCTCCAGCCCAAGTTTGCTCTTGCAGCTGTGCTGTGTGTCTCTGGTGAGACTGGTTAGACTTTCCAGATGCACATTTTTCTTGTCTAGAAAGGAGATTTCATGTTGCTACCTTGTTTACAGAGCCTAAGAAGAAAACCACTGATGTGTGAAAAGTAGTACCTTTATCTTTAGAAACAGCTGATTCCATGAGAGGAACTGCAGGACTGTGTGACCAGCCAGCCTTCTGCAGGAGGCTGCCAGTCCTTGAACCAGAATCTGAGAGTTGTTGAGCTAAAAAAATTCTTATTAATCAAGACAGCTGGGAGCAAAGCCAAATGCTGGGCCATAGCAGAAGTGAGTATACTGCTTGTGTTAGACAGAAGTAAATTATTGGCGTACTTAAAATTCTAGAGGTTTGGGAGCTGATGCCTTTTTGCCTGACTTTTTTTTTTAAATAAGTGAATAAAGAGGAAAGGTGTTTAGCTATCTGCTTCATGCTTTTGTAGCAAATTATTAGACTGACACTGTTGAAAATATGTAGTGATGTAAGCAACCTGCCTGCAGTCCTAACTCCCAAAGTGGTGATATTTTTTGGGATGGGGAAAGAGCTTGGCATACAATAGCAGTCAGAAAACAAGACTTTACTCAATGCATGCTGCATCCTAGAAAACAGTACAGAATATTTTTTCATGTCTTTGGCTCAGTGTAAAATTCCTGCTTAAGCATTAACTATTACACAGTTTTATAGTTTATGTATTGTGTCGTGAAATAGAAGCAGAGCAAAGGAAATTAAAAATTCTATAAAGAAAAGGTCTTGGATAAGAGGAATTTACTTTGGGAATAAGTAGTTGGTATAAGTATGGTAAAATGATGGTATAATGGGAGCGTATACTTGTGTGTAAAATGAGGTGTGGATGGTAATGCTGCAGATTGATACCTATTTAACTACTCTATTTTAGAATCATAAAATTAAAGGATCACAGACTGGTTTGGGTTGCAAGGGACATTAAAGATTATCTGGTCCCACTCCCTGCCATGGACAGGGACACCTTCCATAGACCAGGTTGCTCCAAGGCCCGTCCACGCTGGCCTTGAGCCCTTCCAGGGATGGGGCAGCCACAGCTTCTCTGGGCAGCCTGTGCCGGGGGGCCCCACCACCCTCACAGTAACGAATTTCTTCCTGATACCCAGTCTGAACCTGACCTCTTTCAGCTGAGACCACTTACTTATATGAAGGTACCCTTGTTGATTTATTCTCCCCTAATGTTTTCCATTAAATTTGAAGTTTATATGTAGCAAATCTAGTTCTACTCTTTGAGTATCCCTTAGAGAAAGTCTGGACTCTGCTGAGCATGAATGTGTTCACTTTTCGTTGATAATTTACCCTTCTTAATTAAATACTAGTATCCTATACTGATTAAATACATGGTTTTCAATTTAAATTTTAATTCCAAAGTGTAAATTCTGTTCTTGGGGTGACAGCTGATGCAGCTACTTCTGCAGTGCAGTGATGTGCAGCTGGATGCAGGCACAGTCCATGCATCAGGCTGAGTGGTCTGGGACACCCTCTGACCTCAGAAGATGTAACCTCCGTAATGAGCAGGTGGCTTCCCTTTATTTTGGATGACTGCTTCCACCAGATTTGGCATCCCACTTCTTCTTCTGTCATTTAGAATCTATTTGCACCAAAAAATCTCCTTGACCTCAAAGCCAGACTCCTTAGTTGGGAGTCTTAGGTTGGATACCCCAGAGGGTGATTGGGCACTGAGTGGGCTCCCCAGGGAATGGTCACAGCCCCAAGGCTGACAGAGCTCAAGGGGTGTTTGGACAATGCTCTCAGGCAGAGGGTGGGATTGTTGGGGTGTCTGTGCAGGGCCAGGAGTTGGACTTTGATCATCCTTGTGGGTCTCTTCCAGCTCTGGATGCTCTCTGGTTCTACATGTCTGTCTCCAGTGTTCCAGACTGGCACAAGGGCATTTGCAAGGCAAATGCGACACAGAGCCAGTGTGAAACAGTGCCACAGGGCAGGAAACTATGGGATACTGATTATTTTTATGTGTCCTACTTATTTGTAAAAACTTGTTCATAAAAAGAAGAAAATCTCCATTTGTTACCACTCTGCTTACCAGTCACAGGGCTCATTCCTTCTCACCAATTGCTCTGGATCTGTGGACAGCAGCCTCAGTTTCATAATCCCAGCCCAGTATCTTTTCAATATCATGCTGCTACTGATATATTTTTCACATCAGGAAATGAAAATGATTTTGATGAAGAGCAGTGCTAGTTTTAGCTCTAATATAGGATTAGTCTACTTTCCAGTTCTTGTTTCTAAACAGAATTCGTGCCAACTGGAAATTTTCCAGTTGGTTGAAAAATGACATGGGAGCAGTTTGGTCAGGAATATTTCCTTTTTCACCCTAGGGTTCCTTCCATCTGCCTAATAAAACAATTATATCACTGTAAGACTGAAATTCCCCATGTCCTGTCTGGAAGTGGATGGTACTAGTGGCTGTTGAGTCAGATGGAAACCTCTGCTTCTTTTTCTGCCCTTCTGTACCCAGTACAGAACCTGTATCTGTCATCTCAGCCTTTTTGAGTACTGGAATCTGCTTACGAAGTCCACACAAATCCTCTTTCCTGGCCTGCACAAGCCCAGTTTTCTGATGTGTGCTAAATTCTTATGTCATGAGGTAGTATAACACTGTAAAGTTCTAGAGGCTTATTAAGCATTGTGGTGTATACTGGAAATTAAAATATGCAGTTGAAATCTTTTTTCAATAGGCAGGTAGACCACTGTGTGGTGTTCCTTCAGTATTTCAATATCTGTGCAGCTTGAGATCCTGGTGTCCTCTAAAGACTGTGACCTCTGATGGGGAAGAAAACAGCCTCTCTAAGTGTAAAAATATTTCAAGCACATTTGTTTTTCACTGAAGTTTATTCAAACTGGAAAGCATCTTCAGTTTTTTGTATGTCAGTGCTGAACTGGGGGTTCCAGTGGCGATGTAGAAGCAGCATGGAGGGAAGAGCATATCATCTCTGTTTATGCAGATGCTTTCCATCCATTTTCTGCCATGATCTGCAAAAGCAAATTCACACTTCAACTTTTCAGACTGATAACAGCATTGAGAAGAATTGTACCCAGCAGATTATAGCTCATTTGAGACTCCTCTGAGGGCACCAAATCAGTGAATGTGGGAGAATGAGAAACTCGCAGTCTTTTATAACCTTTTGAATGCAATTTATGAACATTAACATTTTAGTCTGTGGAAGTTCTGCTGTTTGAAGTTAGGAGGAACAGGCTGTTATCTGTAGTTCTTTTTTTTGAACTAAAGATAGATATATATGTATACATATTTACACTGGTGTTTTTACATTTTAGATAGCACAATTCCTGTTGTGGAGAAAGTCTATATCGTATGTAATAATTAGGAAAAAAAAAAAAAAGAAAAAACCTCTGTTCAAATAAAGGCATCAAGTGCAAATCTTCTCTTATAAACAATTAGTGAAGGAAGGACTACAAGGAGCAAATTAGGTTAAAAAGAAAATATTCATAAAGAGTTGATGATGAATCCACTGAAGAGTGGATTTTCACTGACAAGCTACAGAAGGAGATGTGCTCCATTTCTCTGAGCATGTGGCCTCCTCTGGACCTGCTCCATCAGCTCCGTGTCCTTTTTACAGTGAGGTCCCCAATGCTGGATGCTGTAGAGGGGCAGAATCCCCTCCCTCACCTCCTAAACTCACTGTTTCTGGTCCAGCCAAGGACATACATGATATATATCAATGTAATGTCAATATCCCCGTATTTGTCACATTTGTAAACAGGACACTTCCTTCTCTTCCAGCCCAGTGATGATTTTTTTCTTTAGTTTTCTTTTTACCTCTTCCTTAATATATTTATCTCTGATACTTTCGCTTATGCCATTAATTCTGAAACACCATTAACTTGTAGTTGATGTAGGTTTGCTGAAGACTCCACTCAGCCGCTTGACTGCAGGCGCCGTGTTCCCATCCTTGGTTTCTCTTCATTGTACAAAGAGCCTCCAGTCTCAGAGGCTGCAGCTCCTGGGAGCTGCTCAGATGAACAGACAACAGACCTGCTCGAGTAATTTGCAAATGAAGTGTAAGACAGGGAATGACAGATGGTCGGGACAGACTGGGAAGAGCAAGGAACAGTCAAACAGCACAAGCAGAGCGTTAGACAGTGGTCACGGTGCTGCTGGTTGTGACTGTGGGGTCACTGACTGTGGGCTGCAGAGGAAGGAGAGAGAGGATGATGATGAGAGCGTGCATTGGAGGGTCAGGAGTTTCCCTTGTACCTTTTTTCATCAGTTAAATAACATTTATGGAGCAGCATAAGGTTAGATTCTATTCCCCTCTCCTACTTTTTTTTTTTGCTTCATAGTTTCAAAGTTGTCAGTGTCCTTTCCAAATCCAGACAAGTCGAAACTGTATTTTTAGTCCAGTTCGTGCAGTTTGCAGTGTTAGAGGAGAGGAGAGGGAGAAAGCATTCCCCATGACTGATGAGAACAGATGAAATGCCATAAATGTTGATCACTGTAGGCAAAACAGTAAATCAGGAAGGGGCAATGCAAGCATTTTATTTGTTTAAACTGTCCCATGGCTTGTTCTTGTTTATTTTTCTAGTTTAACTGGGTTGACAGTGTCAGGGAATGAGTAGTGTGCATTTTGTGGTTGTTTTACAACGTTGCATCTCCAAGAGTATAAATAAGACAGAGTTTCTCAGCTCTTGGTGTTCCCTTTATTGTAGTTCATCCTTGCATCTAGCATTTCGCACACTGACGTCCTGATTCTGCGTCACAGCAACAGAGGTCCCCTGACACTTCCACAGCCTTAGTATCAGATTTTTAAGAGGCTGAAGTTTCTACACTCCAACGGGGGGTTGTGTAGAAGCAAAGTGATTCAGAATGAGTTATGGAAACTCTGGTTCTACTCCCATGCTTTCCCATGAGCTGTCACTGTGACTGTGGGGCTCTCCTGGCCTCAGTGTCACCACACGAACAGGACAGTGGGCTGGCCTCAGAAGGCTTGAGGAGATGAAATTGCAATTGCCAAAGATCAGTAAAAATAGTGTCATAGTAAGAGGGATATTTATGTAGTTTTTCTTACAGTATCAAAGTTTATACAGTTAATTGGAAGAAATTCTTTGGTGTGAGGGTGGTGAGACCCTGCCATAAGTTGCCCAGAGAAGCTGTGGCTGCCCCATCCTTGGAAATGTCCAAGGCCAGGTGGGACAGGGGTTGGAGCAACCTAGTTGAATAGAAAGTGTCCCTGCCCTTGGCAGGGGTTTGGAACTAGATGAGCTTTAAAGTCTCTTCCAACTCAAACCATTCTATAGTTCTATGAATATGAATAATTTTTACACAGCTTCTCATAATAAACAATTTCGGTTCTAGTTTTGTGCACAGGTTTCACCAGCAGTCCGTTATTTATTATTGTCTCTAGCACTTCAGTTTGGTTGTGGGCTTGTATCTTTTTCTTTTCCTGGAGTGCCAGCTAACTATTTTTATGAGAGATATGGGCTTGCGTCTACATTAGCATTTTGAGTCTGAGCTGGGCATTCTCATGAGGCAGCTGTCCTGTTGCTCTTCATTAACTGTGCTTTTCGTTCACATCACAGGGCAGTTCATGAACTGGACGCCTTTCAAATGAAATTCATGTAGAAGATGCACTCTAGTAGTGTGCCTGATATGCTCCAACTGCTAATGGGCGTTCAGTCTGTGGCACCTGATCAGGAAGTCCTCAGCACCAACAGTTTTGCTGCAGAGATCTGCTCTTGGAACAATCCTTATTAATATAAATGTAGCAGCTTTTGGTAAAAACTAATTAAGGTTGTTTTTCTTCCTTATTTTGTGTGCTAAATTAAGATAATAAGAACTTTAGAAACATACACAGTAATTTGTTTCTTTTGCTACCAATTAATTGTTGGGCTTAACAACAGGAACAAGACAAAAGTGATAGCTGGTATTGTACTATGAACATTCTTAAATCAAATGCAGATGAGCCCCTTGGAGTTCACTACATACACTATCTACTCAGATATTGTTTGAAAGCTTAAAGCAAACAAAAATAGGCTGTTTTTTCAGGACAGTCTGAATATTTTCTTCACATCTTGGTTCTTAGCATTATTTTTACCATTCTCAAGCCAAAATGTAAGGCTTCTATTTGGAAAATAGATGCATTAAATCTTCCACAAATCTGTTCAGGTTTTGATTTTTTTTTTCCACTGCCAAATACAATGCAAAAGAGGAGGAAAAAAAAAAAGGCAATTATTACGTGATGTTGCACAATAATGTTAGCCAGCACTGGAATCAAAAGTAGCTTTTCAGGGAGCAAAGCATGATGTCTCTACAGAACACTCCCCAGCACTGGGGTTGAAACTAATGGATCTGGTCATAGAATGTGCACTTTGCCAGCTGGTTTGAAAGAGCACTTCCAGCATTTCAGGGCGCTCATACAGCATCTGGAACTGGAGTACTTCAGATACGGTATGCCCAGAAAAGCTGTGGCTGATGATACAGTAAAATAACAGTGCTCCTATAAAGAAGAAATGTAAAGTGTGGATTTTTCTTTTAGCTCAATCGTTGGGTGTGAAATTGAATTGAGAATTCTCCAAACTATATTAAATCAGCCCCTTGGCATTGCCACAGGAACAATTTATTTCATCTTGAAGGAGCCTTTGGTTTCCAGATCAGTGGAGCTAAGCAGGAGGAATGTGCGTCACATTGAGGTAAACAGGGATGTGAGCTGGTTAAAAACAGAAAAGGCAACGCAGCAAAATTCTGTGCCCCTGACATTTGTCAGCCTCTTCCGAAATGTGAATGCATTTCCATTAAGCTTTGGGGCAGATATTATCTCTGTACCTTTTGTTGTGCTGATGAGTTGGAAGCCGAAGGTAAATTTATGTGGTTCAGCTGTTTTTCAAGAGGGACATCTGTGTTGTTCTGATCACCAGGATGTTCGCAGTGCTGTCATGCCGTGGTGGGCATGTAGTGCGGGAGGGCTGGTGAGGGATGGATGCCTCTTCCTGCCTTAATCCCAGCGTGAGGTGGGACCAGCAAACTTCTTCCAGCTCCTGACCTACTTTTGCCATCGGGGCTCTTTGAGAGATGAGGAGTTACAAATGTCTTTACAACATTGTGTAACGTCTGTTATACTTTGTCAAAGTCCCTCTCTGGAACAAGACACTGGATCTGTAAGCAGTAAGCATTACATTAAATATTTCTGCTGTCAGAATGATTTTGGCACAATGTGAAGGGCAGAACACTCAACGCATCCTTCAGGATCTAAAAGTTCTACGTGGATGCCTCTGAACAGCCCTGGTGTGTAAGGATAACAGCAGGATGTGTGAGCCGTGGACCAGGGCTGTGTTTTGTGGCCAGTGTGCTCCTGTTTAGGGTTGGTTCATGCAAACTGCAGAGCAACGAGGCCATTTAGCATCACTTCTGGACTACAAACTGTGCATTCTTTACACAGTAAAGCTTAAAGGTATTAGGCTCCCCTTTATCAGGATTGCAGTAGTGCAAGCAAATCAATCTTCATTTTACTGGAGAGAGCAAGATTTAATGCATTTTCTAACACTCCTCATCTTAGGGTGTTAGCTCAGCTTTAAAATTTATTTTGGCTTTACTGTTTTATTTCATCTTTGGTTCACAATTTACCTGACCTTCACCTCTTGGAAACTAGAGAAAGCCAAGCACAGAACAACAAACTGAATGGACTGGGATAGCCAACCGAGTTGGTTTGTTCATGTACTGAGAAAATTGTTTAATTTTGGAAGATACTAATTACTGCCATGTTTAATGTAAATAAACCCAAGCTCTTTCCAGCCCTACCGCAATGCTCTAATCTAACTTCAGGAAGAGATGAGCAGGGCTTTGCACTGAGTTCCAAGGCGAGGAACACACTTTTAGACAATACAGTAACCAGGAGGTCATTGCAGAGTACTCTGTAATTCTGATTACCTGACGAAATAGCCAGTGTTCCCTGGTTTTCCTCCCTTTCAAAATGTCTCGCATGTGGAAATGTCCTTTTAAAATGTACCCTGGTGAATGACAGGTGGAAAGACACATTTTTCTGTTGCTGTTTCCAGCTGTGGGATTGTGTGAGGGATTGCCTTTGGTAACAGAAGAAACTTTCTGCAAACCAACATTCTGACAGTAGTATTCAGTGTGAATATTTTATTCAAATAATACCCTCCCCCACCTGTAAGGAGGGGGTAGGAAGATCCCATACTCTCAGCTACAGCTACCTACAGTGAAAGGTGAAATAAAAAGTTACAACCTGGAGACCTGTGCCTGAAGGGGATCTCTGAATGGTAAATTTGTATTTTGTTCTCCTGCCATTACTTAAAGGCAGCAGGACAAGCCCATAGGAATTCTCTATTTATCATCATGGGTTTAAAATATTACCTCTATTTACAGCACTCCTGGAATTTTAACTGAGAATCAATAGCGGTTTTTCATACACACTGCCAGGATTTCCCAATGAGTTTCATCTTTTTAGAAGCAGAGAATTTGATCAGTGAGGAGTCTGTTGCTTACATTGGCTACTTGTGGGAGTTCTTGCTTTTAAGGAATTTTCACATGAGTTGTATCAAGCTGCTTGCTTGTTTTGTGTGGCTCATCAAATAATTGTTAAAAGCACTTCAGGTGAACCCAGTTCTTTTAAGTTTTCATTAGACAAATCAAGATCCCTTTTTGTTTTCTTCTAGTCTTTCCTCTCCTTTTGTCTTTGAGAACCACAGAAATGCATAGTGCTCTTCTCTAATCTTTCCTTCTTACCCTTTTCATCAAAGTAATTAGGCTTTTTTCTGTTTCTGGGCCAATGGCATTTTGATATATTACAGGTCTAGTGCTAAATAACTGCCTCAATTTAAGTCTAAATCTTTTAACAGGCAGTCTTTGTTTAATATCAACACTGTTGGTTATTTTAATTCTGTTAATCTCTTTCCCTTCTCATTATTTATTGATTTCCTTACATAGAGGTGCAGCAGGAAACGCCTCATACTTCGGGTTCTGTTTCCCAAGGCAAGATCACAGAATCCCAGAACGGTTTGACCTGGAAGGGACCATCTCATTCCACCCCCTGCCATGGGCAGGGACACCTCCCACTAGACCAGATTGCTCAGGTCCCTGTCCAGCCTGGCGTAGAACACTTCCAGGGGTGGATATCATCTACCTTTACCTCCTGTGACAGGTTCACAACTTCTCTGATCATCCTTGCAGTCTTTTGTTGCTCTTCCATCATGCCTCCATCTTCCTTAATCGTGGATGAGAAGAGCCATACACAATATCCAGGCTAGGTCATTACAATACCCTTCATGTGGCATTGACGTATCTCAATGCTGAAGTCACTTCAGCTCATACTTTCTAGGCTTCTGTTTTAGTATTTTTGTTAAACGTGTGTCACCTTAGTGATTCCCTTATCCCTCTAGAAGTAACTGGTGTGCCCATCCTCTTTGCTATAAATGGGGAATTAATCTGATTGTTTTTAGTACAAGACTCTTCAGTGCACAGCTTCCACAGTTTTACCAGATTCTGTCCTTCTTCTTGTGTCTCATGAGAGCTTTGTAGTGTTGAAACCAGCATAGCTATCTGGAAACAGAATACCTTCAACTCTGAGATAGGAGCTTATGTCTTACAGGGGTATTTATATCCAGTACAGAACTAATTTCAGGAAAAACTAATTTCATAATTGTGAATTATATCCCTTTCCCTATTATGGTTAGTTCCTTGGAGTATCTTTTACATGAATGAACAGGCAAAAATAAAATAGGAAAAATGTTTTCTTTATTTGCGTGCAAAACTCTAGGAAAAGCATTAGGCTAAACTTCTAAATCACAGCCATCTCCTAAATCAAATGTGTAGCAAGGGCAATAACGAGTGTAAACACATTGAATAATAAAATGTAATTTGGGTTCTGAGTTCTAGGGCTCTAATCCAAGGCTCGCTGATGTCTGTGGAAAGGCTTCCATTGATTTGAATTAGGCCTTGGCTTTTGTCCTGAATGAACACAATACCACTGGAGCTATTCATGAAAGAAATGTTTGGAAATAAATCACAGGAACTTGCTGTGTCAGAACCCAATTCACTTGCTAATTATGGCTGTCATGTTTTACAATGCTCATTGTGTCGATACTTTGTCATAGTCCCTCATATGAACTAACCAAATTCAATCTTAAAAAAATAATTTGCTGCTGCTGCAGTAATTGGAAGGTTGTTTCTGGATCATTACTCTGATGTTTGAAACCTTCTTTAACTTCTAGACTAAACCTATTTATGCCAGCTGTTTCCACTTGTTTTATGCCAACGTACTCTTCTCGATTTACTCCGTACAGTGTAATTTGTCCTTGCTCTGAACAGTACTGGTAAATTACTGATGACTGTCCCATCTCCTCTCAGCCTTTGCTTGGTTTTGCTAAATAAGCCCAGCATTTTCATTTCTTATTTAGTAAGTTGTTAATTCATAGAATTATGGAATGGTTAAAGGTGGAAAAGATCTTTAAGATCATTGAATACAACCATTAACCCAGCACTGCTGTGATGACCACTAATCCATGTCCCCAAGTGCCACATCCACCTGCCTTTTGAGCACTTCCAGGGATAGTGATTCCACCACTTCCCTGGGTAGTCTTTTCCAATGCCTGGCAACCCTTTCAGTGAAGAAATTTTTCCTGATGTCCAGCTAAAACCTCCCCTGGCTCAGCTTGAGGCCGTTTCCTCTCGTCCTGTCGCTTGTTACCTGGGAGCAGAGCCCGACCCCCACCTGGCGGCCTCCGCCTGTCAGGGAGCTGTGCAGAGCCAGAAGGTCCCCCCTGAGCCTCCTTTTCCCCAGGCTGAGCCCCTCCAGCTCCCTGAGCTGCTCCTCATCAGTCTTGTGCTCCAGAGCCTTCCCCAGCTCTGTTCCCTTCTCTGGACTCATTCCAGCACCTCTCTGTAACCTTTATCTGGATCTATTCCCATTAATCTGCTTAGGATACAGGCAACAAACCCTGCATTTTTAATGAGATGCTATAGTGCTCTATATAATGCCGTTAATACTCTCCTTGCTTTACTGGAAACACTTTTCCAATTATGTCCAGCATCTTGTTTACCTCTCTATGGCTGCATTTCACTATCACTGTTACCATGTGACTTGCAGGGTCTTGGTCCCAGGTGAGCTTCCATTTAGTGCTAGAAATAGTTTTTAGTCCAGGAGGGCATAGGTTTGCCCTTGTCCTCAGAGGCTTTTAGCTCCTGTCTGTCATTCCAGCACTCATTTCTTCCTTGCACGGTGCTCTGTTTGTTCTCAGCATTGGCTGTCCTAAATGATAACCATCAGGCTGGAGTAATCAGCAGCTTTAATTAGTATGGTCCTACCTTGTGCTAATTTCATTAATTTAGAAAACAAACAAAAAAAAGAACTTTGGAAACTGCTAGAGGCACTGAGTGATGGGAGCTGACAGAAGGTGACAGGAAAGAACTGAGGAAAGGTGCCCAGTGTTGGGCAAAGGAATAACGAGATGAAGAGAGGGCATAGGGCCCACAAGGGAGAAGTGAAAAGCTGGTGAAATGAAGGCTGCTCACATTTTCCAGAGCATTAATTGGGCCTCATTGAGACATACTTGGGATGGATGAAGACACTCCAAAATCCCAGAAATAAATGCATAACTCACGACTTTCTACATTTTGACTTTTTAAGAATAGCAACACTGCTGCTTAATTTTGGATGTTTCCTTTTTTCTTCACAAGTTTTTAAAGTGCTCTGAAAGTCCAAAGATTTACTTTCTAAAAGCATTTTAAAAGTACCAAATCCTAAAAGTACTTTAAAAGTCCTGAATTGAGAGGATTATGAGTCTTGAATAATTTATCCACAAAACTTGAAAGGGAAAGAATTTGCTTAGGTCTTTAAAATGTATATGATAAATTTTCTTATAGATTGGAGTGACTCTGAAAGACTTTTATCCAGATAAGTGCATTCAGCAGATATTAGAAGTCACAGGCAATAGCAATTAAGGCATAAGGCGTTTCCTGGGAATTAATATCAACCTGGGAGGAGTGGGGATGGCTCAAAATGCAGCTGAGGGCCATTAACTTCACTTGATGATTAATGACCTCTGCTGAGGTCATTATTACTATCAGCTGAAAATGTATAAAAATCCAGATGTATGAATCTTTTTAATGGGAGTTGCAGTTTCAGTCAGTGCAGTGGAAGTGTCCCCACTGTGGATAGACTGCCCTGTATTAATATCAAGTAGAGGGCTTGATTTCCCTCCTCCTCACAGTATTTTCAAGAGTGTCGATCAAGGCTGGATCTCTAAAGCTGTGCCAGTTTCAAATTGAAAAGCAAGCAGAATAAAGTCCATAGTGCTTTAAAGTTCTCCCAGTGGGGCAATGGCATCCAGGACTTACACAGCTTTTTTTACAGTTCTCCATCTATCCCTTTCAATGCCTGATGAGAGCGAGTCTCAGTGTAGTCCAGGAATGTGCCCAGCACATTCCTTGCGCTCAGTGTTCTTGGACTCATGTTTGAAATCGTGTCCTCCCTAATTTTGTGTTACATCCCTCACCCAGATCTGGGCTCTGGGTTGTGTTACAGAGAGGGCAGGCACACAGCCCTGGATGGTGCAGGCAAATACTGCTGCATCCAGACAGGGAGCATCTCTTTATTAATAAATAATAAATAGATATTTCCCAGTGTCCAGACAAGTCCATGCGTGGTTCCTTCCACTCTTGGTGAAACCTTTTTTTAATATGATGAATGATTTCATTGTTGACTCATAGAGATACTGAGAGCTACTACTGGGAAACATTCACCTTGCTGCTATTTTTGCCTTACGAGACTTCTGTTATAATATCTTGATCTTTTCTATATATATATATAAATATATATATATACATACACACACGCCTTTATATCTCTCACAGAATCATAGAATAGTTTAGGTTGAAGACCTTTAGGATTAACTGTTAGCACTGCCAAGTCTCCCACTAATATGTCTTTAAATTTGTTTACTTCAAGACGCATTTTAAAAATGTACTGAAGAGGTCTGAAATAGGTAATGAAGACAACATGAAGACATAAGCTTTAATTAGTCACTTTATTTTTTATTTGGACTATGTTTCTGAATGCTGTGTGGGTCCTACTTTGCACAGACACTGGGCCCCTGTCCCTTTCTCTCCCTTCCCCCAGCCCTTTTTCCCTGGTCATTGTGAAGGTTGTAGCATCAAAATTCCAATCAGAACAGGGCTGAGGTGACTGCTGCTTTTGGCTGACCTTTATACAAATGCCACTGGATGTAGGCTTCTGCTCAGGAAAATGGAATTTTTCAAAAATATAAGCAAAGCAGATAAAAAGCGTAACTGAGGTGTGAAATGTTGACAATTTGGACGTTAGGTTGTAAGACTAAACCCACTTGTACAAACCTGTGCACTTCACACTGTTTTGGGGATTGCTGCATGCCTTTAGTCACCCTCTGCCAAGCCACAGAGCTCTCGCCTCCTTTTTTTCTTTCTTTTTCTTTTTCATTCCTCCAAAGTACCTCCTGTGGTGAGAGGAAGAGGTGAGTGAGGTCAGGCAGAATGAAATGAAAATCATGAAAGCTTAATAGGCCATAGGGAGGTTCCTTTGAAAGAGTGCCAGCGATGGAATATCAGCTATGGGGAGGAAGACCACAGAGTTGGCAGTGAATGAAAGGAGATTGGGCACATGCGCCGTGCTGTGTCACAGCCCTGGCTGTGGAACGGGGCTGTTTCCCTGTTCACTCCTTAACAAATGTCTCACTCTGACAGTAGTTACTCCCACGGTGCTGTTAGTGCTCCCTGTTGCAGCTGCACTGTGCTTCAGGATGCATTTTTCTGAGAAGTTCAGAATTCTTTGTGTTGCTTGTAAGCTCAATAGAGGAGAACTGAAGTACTGATCAGATTACATAAACTGCATTTTCTTTTTTATCTTCTTTAGTCTCTACCAGTTATGCACTCTAAGGGAAAAGAAATTTTTTTCCTGGATGAGAAGCAAAGAAGTCATATTTTAAAATATGTAAAAATGTGAGGACTTGCAGAGATAGCAAAGAAAACAGAATCCTGGGATGGTTTGAATTGGAAAGAACCTTAAAGATCGTCTCATTCCAATTCCCCTCCATGGGCAGGGACACCTTCCACTAGACCAGGTCGCTCAAAGCCCCATCCAGCCTGGCCTTGAACATTTCCAGGAATGGGGCAGCCACATCAGGTTATTGTCACTATACATTAGGTTATTGTAATTATACAAACCCCTGACATAACAGCCCTCAGTGTACATGAAATGATGTGGCAAACCATCTCACCAGTGTATTTTTCAGAATAAAGCACTCCTAAAAGCAGGGGCTTTGGTCTGGCTGATTCTCCATCTTACAAAAAACTTAAAATCTTGATTGCAGTAGTTAAAATGCTCAGATTTGATGTGTGACTCACTGGATGACAGTCTGAAATCTGAGTAAACATGAAGGCTGGACTAAATAATAACTATCCCCTTTCAGCCTTGGTATTTTATGAATCAGTGCTTTTTTGAATGAAAAGACCTGTGCAAGTGTCAGAACTGATTTAAGGACTTTGGGTTTATTTGATGGCGTGGAACTTAGTCCTCTGTGTGTTCACAGCTTGCAGAGAAATTGCAGAGTCTGAGCCTCCAAGGCTGCCAAAGTGCCTTGAATTTCTGTTCATCTCCAGGTCCATGGATATGGTAAACTTCAGACCTTCCTTTTACAATGTTAAAATATCTTTGTTTTTGTCATGAGCATTTTAGCATGTTTCTGCAGCTAAACACTTTGAAGCCTGAAGTTTGTCTTTGGGACAGACCACTGTTTTCAATTGTCCAGTTTGTTTCCAGATGCTGCAGGACCTCTCAAAGAACAAGTGTGTATCCTCTAAATGACAAAACATCCAGAAAAACACACCATGCAATACAAAATGACCCTGCAGTGCTGATGTGGATGTAACCCTCGGCTGCAGCCTTTGTCTGCTGACTCCACTGTACTTCAGCACAATGGTTGCTTCTGTGCAGATGAGCCCACAGTTGTCTGGTGTTTTCAGTCATGTGCCCTTTCAGCTTCATTTCATATGTCACTGTCACAGATTTGCTCAAGTTTTATGAGAAGTTCAACAGCTGCTGGGTTCTCAATTTGGAGACTTCTTCCCCTAAACCTTTTGCAGAGTTCAGCACTGCCAGACCACTGCTTTCCTTAATTTCTTTTCACAGAGCCTTTATTTGTCTACGGACACCTGTCCCCAAAGGCCACAGGTTGAAATCTCCTGGTTAAACAGTTGTCAAGTTTCAGATTGTTCTTGGACTAAGAGCACAAAGATAATCTTCAGCATTATTTCTTTTTCCTTTGCAGGAGAAATTTGAAGGTTTGTTCCGTGCCTATGATGACTGCGTGACATTCCAGCTGTTCAAAAGCTTCAGGCGTGTGCGGATAAATTTTAGCAGTCCCAAATCAGCTGCTCGTGCCAGAATAGAGCTGCATGAAACACAGTTCAGAGGGAAGAAGTTAAAGTTGTATTTTGCACAGGTAATGAAATCTGGAATCTACTTCTGTGTTACTGCACAGTATTTCTATAAAATCTGCACTAACACTGAATAAAAGTAATAAAGGTTTCTCCCATGTCCAGTCTCTCTGATAAAAGATTACTTAAACCTTCTTGTGTTGACTGAGCTGTTCCTGCCCTGACAGTCTGCAGTAAATTTAAAGGACCACTTAGGACTAAAGTTGCTCATTCAACACACAGAATTACGTATCTTAGAGGTGATTTACAACACTGGGTGTTGTCTGTGGATAACTCTTAACTAACCATAAGGAAGTGCTAATGTAAAGAATCCAAGTGAATAAAAAAGGTGGGTCTGGATTACTTAGTTGGCTGCAATCCTGAGCCATAGTCAGGCTTCCTCCTGCCTTTTTGGCTTTTCCTTACTGAATACATGAATTGCAAGTACTGAATCTTCTAATAGGAATTTATTGAGTCCAAGTCAAAGGAAGAAGGTAAGGGAAGAACAACACTCCCAGCCTGGGGCTGTAGGTGATTATATCCATCTATTGAAATTGTCAGGTGGGGGTTCACTTCTCCTTGGCCAAGGGACTCCCACAGCAGCCTGGGCCCCAGCCAGGATATAGCAAGTTGAGATAGGTTGAGAACCCAACCACCACTTCTTCTGAACACATTTTAATTAATTGATGTGGTCACTGTGGCTCGTGAGACACCTACTAGGTTTATAAGCAATATAGGTGTGCTTTGAGCTGCCAGATTGGCCCTTCAGACGCCTGAGGATAAGGGCTGTCTCGCTTGAAGGTATCAAGCAAACACAAGAGGCTGTTAAATGATGAGCCTCTTCATTCTGGTCAGAATAGGGGCTGTTTTGAGGCTAGGCAGGAGCAGAACAACAGGATGATGGGAAACTACAGCTGTGAAAAAACCAATATGCTTATGAGTTAGATGAGCTCAGAAGATCTTACAGTTGCATTTAGGTGTTGAGAATCTGCCTCAATCCCATTTTCTATGCCCTGATCTCCTAAATGTAGTTCTGAATTTTTTTCTGCAAGGCTTCAAAACCTGCAGTTAAGCAGATCTGAGAATGGTTTCATTCTAACTGCACAATCAAGAGGCTGATTGAAAACTTGGGATAACAAGAAAAAGAAAAATGTGCACGATAGTGATTAGTCCCCCTATCTAAGCTGATTTCCTGCAGAGCCATTCTGGTACCTGCACTATGCTCTCCAGTACATGTAGTCTTACAGGAGTTTATTAGTCGTGTTCAGGGAATGAAAGTGTGGAAGCAGCAGTGTCTGGAGCAGTGTCTGGCCTCAGCCAGACTGAATAACCACTTCTAGACCTAGAAGTTCTGGGCAACATGGAGTTGAGGTCCAGACTGGCTGTTTGCAAACCCCACTCTATTTCCATGACATCAAATATGCCATCCCAGCACCCTGGCGTATTTGATGTCATGGAAATAGAGTTTATTGCTTCTGTGCTTGAGCTGGTTGTAACCTTGCTCAGATATGGCTGCACTACAATTCGTTTATGTCAAGGCTTCTTCAACATACTAGGAAAGAGCAGGAATTAAAGTAGATAATTTAAGATGGAAATAAAATAAGGACACTCAGTTGCAAATTACTAAGGAATATCAGATTCCTTTTTCACTTTAACTAAAGAAATAAAATCTGTAGAAACCTTTCTGAAGTTACTTATAAGGCCTTGGTGCAGGAGTTACTTGTGTAATGTCACTTTTTATTTAGGCATTTAGACCAGATCACAACAGTAGCTTTACAGCCTCAAAAATCTCTGAACTAGCAGCTGTGGCTTCCAAAGCTTTTCATTTATCCTGAAAGAACACACACAAGAGGCACAGACATTGTAGCTTTGCTGATGTAACAGCCCCACACTGTGCATTTACTGCAGAGGCACCATCTGTAAGGCTGAGATGAAATTCATCTCCGGGCCTTCTCTGCTGAGACTGACACTGCAACCCTGCCCGGGTGCCATTTGAGAGGAGAAGGGTATGGTTTGAGGAATCATTCCATTTAGCCATCCTGTGTGGATGGGAAGCTGGACACGAGCTGGCAATGTGCACTGGCACCCCAAATATCCTGGGCTGCATCACCCACAGCGTGACCAGCAGGTCGAGGGAACTCTGATCCAGTGAGATCCCACCTGGGGTCCTGTGTCCAGCACTGGGGTCCCCAAGACAGGAAAGGCATGGAGCTGTTGGACTGAGGCCAGAGGAAGCCATAGAGATGCTCAGAGGGCTGGAGCCCCTTTGCTCTGGAGACAGGCTGAGAATGGGAGTGTTCATCTTGGAGAAGAGAAGGCTCCAGGGAAACCTCACTGTGGCTTTTCAGTACTTAAAGGGGCTTACAAGAAAGATGGGAATGGGCCTTTTAGCAGGGCCTGTTGCAATAGGACAAAGGGTAACTAGTTTTAAATTAAAAGTAGGTTGTTTTAGGCTGGATATAAGGAACAAATTTTTTTACAGTAGGAGTGGTGAAACACTGGCACAGGTTGCCCAGAGGAATTGTGGATGCCCCATTGTGTTGGTTTGGACATTTCCATCCCTGGAAATATTCAAGGCCAGGCTGGCTGGGGCTCTGAGCATGGCAGGAGGGTTGGAGATGACCTCTAAAGGTCCCTTCCAACCCAAACTGTTCTGTGATTCTATCCTGTACTAAACAGTGTCTTTGTTATGCTTTAAAGATTCAGACCTCTGAGACAGATGGAGACAAGCTTCATTTGGCACCACCACAGCCTGCAAAACAGTTTCTCATCTCGCCTCCAGCCTCCCCACCTGTAGGGTGGCAACCAATAGATGATGCAACACCTGTCATCAACTACGACCTCCTTTACGCAGTTTCTAAGCTTGGACCAGGTAAGCTTGTGGTCCTTGGGTGAAAACGTGTCAGGAAAAGCAAACAAGAAATATCAGTGTAGATAACAACTGTAGAGGGAGTTGGCTAGAACTGGAAGTTGTATTAAAATTTGGATTTCAGTTGATGGATGTCACCTGGCTCTTTCCTTCAGAATGAGTTTTGCCATGTGTAGGTACAGAATTGTGTCTTATCTGCAGCTTGTGAGAGCTGATCAAATCTTTGCTTACACCATTTATTGTGCTGAGGTTCGTGCCTAGATGAGACAGCTGATGATTTAGGTGGGGACTGGACAAATGTTTGGCTGTGGATGTGAGGAGTTTTTGCTGTACCTGACATCTGCTTGGTACTGCATTCCAAGGTGCAGATTTCTCACAGGCACCTCCGCTGGAGTGGAGAATCTCTCACGTTTTTTGTTGAGAGAGAACTACTGTTCCCCAGTCCTGGTGGGATTGTTCTGTTAGGAATGCTCATTTCCTGCTGAAAACTACGCAGGAGGAATAGGATAAGTTGTAGCCTCCATTAGCACAGGATAAATGTCAATGGATAATGCATCCAGGCTTTCTTCTGTCTTCTCATCTTTGGCTAATGCCAGGAATTGAAGCTAGCTGGGATTTTCAAGCAATGCTTTCCCTTGGAAAATGCTCATCTGATGAAAGTAAAACTTTACATAGGAGAGGGCTACTTTTGATTTAATTAAGACATCTTTACAAGTAGTTTTCTTTAAAAGCTGTAAAAGCATCCTGGTTTAGAAATTTCAAAATGAGAAAGGTTCCAGTTTCAGGTCTAAGCAGTATCATTTACAAATGAATCTCATTTACATTCATAAGCCACAAGGAAAAAATAGCCTATTAAATTATCTTCATACCAAAATAAAACATTTCAGATCCAATCTAATAACAATTGTGGCGGTGAGCTCATGAAAATTTAGCAGTTTATTTTTGAAATTCTTGTGGGATGAGAGAATTGTTTTCTCCCCAGCTGTACTGGGGAAGCTACTTGTTTGCTCGGAGAGAAGCTTCCAGTTGCAGACATCTTATCATTGGGGCTTTTGTGCAACTGCACCAAAGTAACTGGGAGCTGGAGTGCGTGGGGTGCAGGAAGATGTTTCATTATTCACAAGGTTTGCAGGATTATCTCCTATTTTTTTCACATGGGATCTCTCACAAGAGGAAAATATATATCAGGAGATTCCTATGGTTTATTCCCCTTCATCAGGAAAGCCCATAGAAAAAGGCAGTCAGGTGTATAACTTCATGTGATATTGCATATTATTATTTCCAGGAGTGATACTTTGCTTCTAAACTGCTGAATAAAAAAACCTGAAAAACCTCCTGTTTTTTTTTCCCCTTTGATGCAGCAGTGTTATAAATGGAAACACGTAAACGAATTCCCGAGCTAGCTGGGTAATAAATCAATTCCTGTTCTGGAGCACTGGAATGTGAAATATCACTCATTGTCCCACACTCTGGGACAGCTTTGCGTGAAGGTCAAATTCACCCGGATTTAAGGAGCCTGCAGGGAGCAATATGAAAAGCCATTGTGTGCTCTCTTCTTTCTATTTTTAGCACATGTTAGAGGGATCAATTTTAGTTAACTGCAGCGGCGGGTTTAAAATAGTGTTGCTGTTCTCAGTTGTGCATTTACTATGTTTAGAATTTCATTGAAAAACAAATCCCACTAACACGCATTTCTCAGTATTGCAGCAGTAAAACACTGCTGGACATCAAACAGCATTGGTAGCCTCAGAGAAGAGATTTTTCTCGTTCACAAACACAATTTAAAAATGTAACTATGGCTTATCAGCTGTCGAAAAATACTCACTTGGCACAGTTGTTTACAGAGGTGTGAGTGTTAGAATCTGACTTCCACGTCTCTAACTTGTGAGGAATCTTTGCTGTATTAAATGCAGCGATTTAGTAAAATAAACATCTGAGGACCAAGAAAACTCATTAGCGCTTCTAAATAGTGAATAGTGTCTTTGTATGCCCTCAGCATGAGTTTTATTGTTCTCCTTCACTGGGAGTGCAAGATGCATCACTTGGACACAGACCCACACTCCTTTCCCATTCCTTGAATCCAGGTCATCTCCTGTCACAATATGGTGCCATGATCATCATAGCCACAAAATTAGAGACCAAAACTGTCCCTGGGTGCAAAATGTTGGGAGATTTGCTCCATAAGGAATATGCTGGAAGTGAGTTAACAGATTTGCTGTGTGCCATCAGTTTTGGGACAGGTGTTTTTGCTGCAGCAGTGACAGACTGGCATCTTGGAGATCTAATGGAACAGATTTCTTTCTGTGCTCAAAAGGAAGCTTTGTTTTTGGTCCCTTCACATGAAATTGAGATAGGTAAGGGTGCATTTACTCTGTAGGTAAGATCGTGGCATATTTAATTAAGCTACTGGATGATTGATGTATATTCTCACTTTCTGCAGATGCAGAAATTAGGCTTTAAATGAGGCATGAACAGAGTGCTGTAGATCAGTCAGAGCCAGGAACCGTGACTGTGCCTGGTGCTGACCACCAGCCTACAATCTTTTCAATATATTACAAATAAAGGAGTATAATTGTTAATCAGTTTGATGGAAAACACTTCCACTGTCAAGAAAACTTGCAGTAGTTTGAAATGCTGATGAAGATGTGAAGACATCAGGGCCTAGACTAGAGAACGGCTTGGTAAGGTTGCAAGCATTCCTGAAGGAAAAGGTTACCTCCAAGTTAGGCCAGGTGAGGATATAACCTGGACCTGACAGGCAAACAACCAAACAACCACCCTGCCTTGCAAACATATTTTATATGAGAAACATTTGCAAGATGGAGGGAGAGGGAGTCTCCAGGTCCAGGCTGTATTCTACATCAGAGCTATTCGTCTCAAAGGAAAGGCAGCTCTTTGCCATTTATTAGTGCAGTGATTTTACAAACCATCCTCTTGGCACTAGAATATGCCCTTTCTTTTCTGGAAAGCAGCCCTCCCTCTCCCTATCCACTCCCCATCCTGCCCATACCTGCCCTCCTTCCCTCACTGCCTCTTTCTTCTCAGCCGACCACCCTGTACTCCCTCATTTCTAACTCTGCACTCCAGAGTGCCTTTCCCCAGGATCCCAGGTGCCAGCCTGGTTTTCCCTTGCCAGCCTCAACCCCTGCTGCCCGCACTGTGGTTGCCCAGAGAAATTGCTTTTCTCCCGTGGGTTTGATTCACGGATCACAGCTGCGCTGATGGGATCTGCACTGTACAATAACACCCAGCACAGGTCAGGGTGCTGAGCACTTCACTTGCTCCATGCACTCTCTGGTGCAGCTTTGCACGCTGTCAGTGGCCACTTGCCTCCACAGCTTCAGTGGAAAATCAGTGCAGGGCACCATCTCCAGTAGCCCTTACAGACAAGTCTGCACTGGTTGCGCTCCTCTCCGTGTTTCACAGTCCCTTATCAGCATTCCAGCCAGCTTTGCACCTCGGGCTGCACTCCAGGTCTTGTACAATACACTTTTCTTGTTATGAAAGCACCATTCTGAAGTGTCACACTTGGTGGCTCTTGAGTCCACAGTGGTGGCTCTTGGGACACAGAGGGGACCTGGCAGCTGCCATTGGGATGTTAAGGCTGGGGTTTATTTTTGTCTCTGAGCACTGCAGAAGTAGCTGTTCCTGCCATGCTCTAGCTGGGCTTCTTGAGGAGGATGCACCCCACCTGCCCCTGCTCTGCCCTGGGTTTGGCTCACCCTTCCCTAGGGAAGGGGAAAACAGGTGAGAGCAGGAAATGCCATACACAGGGATTTCAAACCCTCTCACAAGGCAGATTGACTGTGCCCAGGTGTTTTCAAACTCTTTTGTTTGTCATCACTAATTTAAAGGAAATCCTAAATATTCCATATGACTTCCAGGGAGGATTAAAAGAGGATGGAGGGGCAAAAAAATGGTCATAGATAAAACTTTTCATCTCTGTCCTTCTTCTCCCTCCTGTTCTGTGGCTGCTTTTTCCCTTCTCTCCTTTTACCAGGGGCAGGGTACAGGAGGGCTGCTGGATGGAGAAAACTTTTCCTCTGGTTGGGAGAGGAGGGTGCCCTGCTCCTGCAACGTCAGTAATGGGCTTCCAGGGAGCAGCTCCTCCGCTTTGCTGTGGCAGATCCGTGCTGTAGAGGGGTTTCATGGAGGTGTTTTGTGGGATGGGCTGTAGCTCTTCTGTCACAAACACGAACCCACACAAAGGACCTCCTGTTATTTGCACTCTTTTTTGTAAAGCACTTGGATGAAGGGACTGTAAGTGGAACGTATTTTTATGATGCTAATGCCACATTTACATGGAATGGGCAGTGCTGAACTCATTAACCTTTGCTCATGAGTCTGAATTAGGCATGAGGTAGCTACACTTATCATTAGCATTCGTTCATTATTCTTTACGTATTTTAACATGGTCTTTCCTGGACAAAAGGGCCGTGTTAGACAGGAGCTGCGCCATCAACGATAGGTCACAGTGCTGACTCAGAAAGGGATAGAAAATCCTATACCATTATTTTTAATTCTGAAATACCATAAGTTCCTTCTGTGGTTATCTTTCTTGCGTCACTCGAGGCTCTGGGTTTACTCCTGGCTCATGTGGTCACAAAAGGTAGGGCCAGTGACATAAAAGCAGCTGTGCTCATTGTTAGGTGAGGAAACTTCAAATTCTTACTGTTTTTCTTATGCAAAGCAAATGGTTTGAGAGGTACGTCACTGCTGTTATCAGGAGCTTATTAGAAAGTTTTTTGGACAAATCTGTATAGTGGAGGTACCACAGCTGAATTCTTCCCTGAAGGCAGAGGTTATGCTCAAGTATATTGGATACATTTTGTGATATTTTTTGGAGTAAATTTATGTGAGTTGCCACTGTTGGCTTATATGAAGATTTAAAGTTATTATTACAGGATAGAAATAGGCCAAAGACTGCTGGAGGAGAAAGATCCCTCTCCTCAAAAATCCTTTGGCTTAGCTGGTCTGTAAGAATTCTCCAGGTAAGCAGGAGCATGGATCAGTGTAGGGCCTGGGAACACAGGGGAGGCCATGTCAGAGACAGCTGAATGAGGTCACTGGACAAATGCTTGGGTGGCATTACAGAAATTGGTGAGTCTTACCTATGTTAACTCAACTTGCTACTCATCGCTTGGGACAGCCTAGGTCTTGTGAACGTAACTCCAGTGACTCAACCATTACTTCAGTAGCTGAGCTGCTGCAGACTTAGCTAATTTTTTTTTTTAATGCTGAGAATGGTGTTTAAGAGAGAAGAAAAAAACATAGAAAAACAGCAGAAAGGAAGGGCTAATCTGGCTGTATCTATTGGATTTTTATTTTGTGCTTATCACCTTAGTGTTTTTCCACAAACAGCAATTATGTTTAGAACAAGATACGGCTGTACAAAAATCCCAGAGCTACTGTTGTCCTGTTCCTAACTCAGCCATGAAAAGGTTTTGTGCTGTTTGAGTACAGAACAGAGTCTGCAGTTCATTTATGCTCAAAAATAACTGTATGCCTTAAAAACCTAATTTATGAGTGCATCACATTTTGGTTTGCAAAGTGACATTAATTGCTGCTGCAGTTACTTGTGCCAGAGGCATCTGAATATTTTTCCTTGCATCTGTACTTTCTTCCCCTGTTCTTTCTCAGCAGAAAGAGTCCTTCTGGGGGGGATTTGAGCAGTAAAAGAATGTGGCATTTGAACTGGGATTATTACCTTTTAAGAGGGCAGTGAATCTGATTTCCTCGGCAGTGCGGGTGTAGGAGGACAGGCCGGCGCTGCGTGTGCGCGGCACTGCGGAGCTGCCCGTGGTGACAGTGACCAATGCAGCCCTCCGTGCTGGCTGGCGGCATTGACGTCAGCCCAGAGCTGAGAAATTAGCTGAGGCCCGCAGGGAAAATGGGCAGAGAAAAACCATATAATTCCTCAATGCAGCACAACCAAGCTATTTCTCTTTTTATATTTTAGCCTATCAGCAAGACCTGTAATGCTTTGCTCGATTTGGATTCAGAGGAAAGGTTGCCAAAAATAGAGCAGTTAAATGTCAACATTAATGGTATCACAGCAGTAAAATATTTCTCACAGCAAGATGCCTGGTTCATAGCTATTATTCACTAGTTGCCTCCTTGTTTTTAGGCAAAAATACAGCATGTCCTCTAGTCTCAAGCCACCCAGGCTTATTTGGACCAGGAATTTGTCAGCACGAACAGCATGAGAGCACATTCCCAGAGCTGCATGTGCTAATGCAGGGCCAAACCTGCAACTCCTTCCTCATGTGAATTACTCTGCCACAAAGTGGCTAACAAATGAAACTCCAAATTAGTACCCCAAGCAAGCCACCAGTGCTTTGAGGCAGGGACTGCCATTTGCTTCTATGGTACACCTGGCACTGCCAGGTTCTGCCAGTGGTGCAGCATTTAGGAGCCACTGCACCACACACAGAGGCCACCTGGGTTTGCTGGGGCCTCGCCTTCCTCATCTCAGAAGATTTTGCAGGCAATGTTTTTTCCTTAAAAGTCTTAAATTAATTTCTCGCAATTTCGTAACCAATACCTACTTGTATCCCATGTAAAATCCAGAATACATGTAGTGCCAGCAGGCTGAATTCAGGACTGAAAGTCCTATGTCTGATCCTTTGTTTACTTGTGGACTTTTGCAGGTAACCATCCGAGCCCATATGGGCCATTCTCTTAAGAGCTGGACTCGATGATCCTTGTGGGTCACTTCCAACTCAGAATATTTTCTGTGGGAGTTAGAAAAAAAGCCTTATTCGTCTTTGTCAGAGGACTACTGTCTTGAGACTTAAATAAGGAATGTAGATAGTTAGAAAACAAAATGTACTGTTTAGGCGTTCATCCTGCTCTAGTGAGCATTTATAGACTGCTCTGTAATCTCATTTGCAGAGACAAAATTTGTTACAGCCCCAGCTAAAGAGCTTTGAAACTCAAAATCCGTCTGAAGCAGAGATACGGGGTTTTTTTATTTCTGGAGAAATTAGATTAAGCGTTGAAATCTGTCTGAGGGCAGCAAGTGGGCTTTAAATGAAGGAAAACTGCAGCAAAAATAAAGGACAACTCCAACCCAACAGAAGTGAAATGACTTCAGATGAAAAGGTTGGATAGGTTGGGTTCCAGTTCATCTTTTTAACCATGAACTTCTGTGTTCTTTCTCCTCTCCCTACTTTGGGAGTTTATTTCAGTGCTATTGGCCACCAATATTGGTGCCAAACCATTATAGACAAGAGGGTGTGTGTATTTTATGATGCCTTACAGACCTGCGATCAAACTGCGTCCCGGGGCAGGATCCCCAGGACGTGCTGTGGCCGCTGGCAGTCCAGCCGTGCTGGTGCTCACCTGTATTTACGAGCAGCACACAGTCACCTCCCTACCCAGGTGTGGAGTGTTCTGCAGCCCGGGAGTGCCAGAGGCTGCGTTGCTGCTCAGATTGCCATCTTTTGACGTGATTGCTTTTCTCCGCTTCCAGGAGAGAAATACGAGCTGCACGCAGGAACAGAGTCCACTCCCAGTGTGGTAGTGCACGTCTGCGACAGCGACATGGAGGAAGACGAGGACCCAAAGAATTCTCCAAAGCCAAAAATCATTCAAACTCGACGCCCCGGTGTGCCGCCGCCTGTATCTAACTGAGCCTCTCCGGCAGAAGCAGCACTTCTCTCTCCTCCAGCACAGCTCTTGGTTTTTGTTTGCTTTGTTCTGTTGAAAGGCAGCCTTTGCCTTCTGAGCACCGGGACATTAAGGTCATTGAAACCCCTTCACAATAATCAAGCCTCTGTAACAAAAGGGCTAGGAAAAAGATCTTTGTACCTGTAACCATATCACACAACAACTGATAGATCTAGCTGGAAAGGACAAAACAAGGCTGAGGAAACAAGGGAGGGTTTCAGTCTGAGGATCTTGTCACAGCTATAATTTGCGTGCTGAAACACCACTACCAGAGAGATCGTTCGGGTGGGAATTAGGATGATATCAGGCTTGATATTCAAACTCCCAGGATTGCTACTGCCCTTCATCAAGCAGCCTGCTCCTCTGCCCTCCTTACTTCCCAGCAGACCTTAGTCTTTTCCCTTTTCTCTTTTTTTTTAAGGGGGGTAGGTGTGTTGTTTTTACTCTACTAGCAGCTTCGTGGCCTTTTCCACCCCCCTGGAATTTTCTGTATGGAATATTATCTTTGCAACATTTTCAGAAACAACAGAAAACAACCCTCTTCCAGCAACAGCTGTAGATAACGGTGGTCTGAAATGGTGGCAGGGATGTGAGATGGAGCTCTCTGGGCTGAGAGGAGAGGCAGCAGCTGCTGGGGAGTCTGGTCAGTCCTCCTCTCTGAGGAGGAGGGAGCCAGAATATCAATAGGGATTGTCAGTTTATCTTCCATCAAGGCATGAGTGGTGCTTCTCTCCGGGTCGAAGGAAGAGGAGCTGACTGACTGCTCATGTAAGATGGGATTCCTTGCTCTCTGTCCTAGCTGTACGTTCCAGGAACATTACAGGCTGAATGCTTTCCTAGTGGTGTGGTGAATAGCCCTGAAACTGTCAGTAATTACTTGCACATCTCAAATATTCAGCCCTTTTCCCTTCCCACTTCCTGTGCTTCAAAACCCTTTTTGAGCTGTATGCAGTTTGGGTTTGTGGAGGTGAGCAGAGGTTAGTTGAAATTCTTTTGTTGTTTTTTTTTTTCCTCTTTTTTTAGGCCAAAGAAAACAGGACCATAATTACACACTTGAAATTAGACTGCATGCAACAGAATCCTCTTTTTTCACCCCGTCCTGCATGTTTCTTTCACTTGCAATATATACTGGGTTACAAAAACTGTTCTGTGTTTGCATCATGGCTGACAGCAGACAGATCCCGGACTCCCTGTCTGGCAGACCTTCCATGATGATTTATTTTTTTAATGCGTACTTGTCATTTTGAGAACATATTTTCTAGACATTTGAGCTCAGATTTTGCATATATTTAAGCATGCGCTTAATTTATGCACATGAGTAGTTCCACTGAAATTAATACTGCAGAAACTGAGCATATGTGTAAGGTATGGTGGGATTTTTAAACTAATTAGCTGCAGCTGTACTCCCCAAAGTGACTATAAAATGGCACAGCGAGCTTCCATGGTTTAAAACCCTTTACAGCTTAAAATAAGTAAATATGTCTTGGAAGCTTATTCTAGGATCTGAAAAGTCATCTTAGGTTCTGTAATCAAGATTTTTGTTGTAAAACCTAATGATCTGGTTTCTGAGGGAGGGTTCCATCACACCCTTAATTAGCAGCGAGGCTACAAGGCTTCAGCAGAGTCAAGTCCCCCTTGCCGGGGTCTTGGCCCTGCAGCACTTCCAGGACAACAGGCGTGTTGCTGTGTCAGTGAGGATAGGCGATGGCATTCCCAACGTGCATGGTGAGCACATCTGGGAATGAGGACTTGTCATTCTCACATAGTTCAGCCTCCGACCACCACAGCCCCCTGATAGTCCTGATGAGATGTAGTTCTTGACTCAGCACTCAGCGCATTTCTATAATGTGATAGTTGTTACTGCGTTATGGACACGTGTGCGTGTTACACTCATAGAATACTGCTCATTAAATACAGCCGAGACTGAACAGAAAATGGGGCTTTAGTATCCTCATGATACCTGTGTAAAGTTTCCTTAAAGTAACTCCTTAGATGTGTCACTTCAATTATTTTACCAGTGATACATTTAAAATTGGTTTAAGGAAACAAATTGTCACTCACAGCCCTCGGAATGTATCCTGTTGAAAACACCATTTTAGGCCACAAATGATATTCCAGGAGTAACACCACTGCCTTTTTTGAGAACACACCCAGTGCTGACATCCATGGGGTTTAGCCCAGTATAAACAGGGTCAGGAAGATTTAAACACGTAAACGATCTGAGATCATCACCAATGGATTTTTTAACAGGCAAGATTGTTGGAGGCCAAATCTTGTCCTTGTGTCCATGTCCTCAAACTTTGGAGAGATGTGCTTCTGAACTAAGTACTTTGGCCTCAAGTGATGTAAAACTACACTGCAAATTAAAGCACTGGACCTTAAATGTTCTTTCCTCAAAGTGCATTTTCGAACAGAATTAAAACGAGGCCCGTTCAGTGACTACTCTGTGCTTTGTAAAGCTGTGTGGTACTACCCAGGAGGCAGCAGGACATGGCTCATTGCTTGAAGCACAGAAATAGAAACACAATTACAAACCTGAAAATTCAAAGCAACCTCTATGGTCAAAGCTTATATATCACCTCTATGTGATAAAATAATGGTCATCATAAAAAAAAAGGCGTTTCATGTATTATGGAGTAATGTCCCTAATCATCAAAGTGTCGGCGTTTGTGACTCTTGAGAGAAGCTGGTATTTTCCTAAAGGCTGGCTCTTGCCTGACAGTAAATCACAGGTAGAGCCCCTACTCATTTGAGTGGGAATTTGCTTTTCCGTAGCTTCTCTGAGGTGCGTCGCTGTGGCTCGCACTGCTCACAGGGTGTCGGTGGTTCTCCCGTGCCGGAGCCCCAAGGAATGGAGCCTCAGCGTTACTTTGTGGCTCCTGAGGCACAGGGGCACAGCCCGCATCCCTTTAATTTCCTCCCCAAAGCAGGAGCTGGAGGGAGCGGCTGGAGGCGATGCCCTGGGGCCTCTGATGGGTGGACGCGGCTTCTGCTGCTCCTTGGAAATGAAAAGAAGGAAATCAGGGGAGTACAGCTGCTGTTTCTGTTGCCTGCTGCCTGCTTGTCCTTTCTGACCTCTTCAGATATGAAACTGACATTTTAATTACTTCCTCAGTACAGTTTAAAATATGAAAACATTTCCACTGCATGGGGAACGGGTATTTTGGAATCTGCTCTTTTGGAACAAAACAACAAATAATTTCTGTGGCCTTGATTTTTATAATTAAGACAAGGTGTGCAAACTCCCCCCTTCCTAACGTACACAGACACACTCCAGTAAACTATTTTCAGCCAAGAAAATATGGCAAGAACATCCCTTCCTCAACCATAGCAAGACCACAGCTATAGTTACTGTAAAGTGTTTTAGGTGATAAAAATTCTCCCCCTGCATAAATTGTGTTGCATTAATTTGATCCTAAATTGGGTGGGAGGAGTGGGTTAGTTTTATTTTGGTCTTTTCCCCCCTCTCTCCCATTCAACAACACTGTAAAAGCTTTCAGCAAAAATACAGATTGTTGTTTGTATTTGAGGAATGGACTGAACTCCTGGCAGGAGGCGATTCCAGTGGTTTGTCTGAGCACTGTCACAGATGCCATGAGCGTTTCCATTGTATTGTACATAATTTTTGAAATATTCTATTTAGTCATATTTTATAGGAGTATTAAAAAGCTACTTGCTAATTAATCACTTTTACACTTGTATAATTCAGAGCTTAGTTTAAAATAATAAATACAGCAAACAGTATTTTTGTGTTCTGCTTGCATTGGCGTTTGGAAAAGCAACATTTAAAGAGTTAAACTATATCAATAAACTGAGTAGTGTGGTGTATACCCCTGGTAGAACTGAAAATGCTAAAATGTGTGACCAACCCCGTTTCAGTAGAAATTAGGGGGAAAGCAGCCTTCTTGCTGGCAGGATATGCCATGTTCCATTTTAAGCTGCTGCAGTTTCAGTCATGCAGACTTGCTCTGGTTTGCTGTGGATTTGGCTCGGTGTACACAAAAAAAGCTGCAGTGCAGTCCTTGATGGGCAAAAGCTCGGCACGTCCCAGCCCCCTGACGTGGTTCTCAGTGGGCTTTTGTGGGTGATGCGGTGGCCATGAGTGCTTGGACAAGGAACATGGCATCCAGCTGCCAGCCAGGCTGGGGAAAGAGTTCTGTTAACATTCATTGTTATAAAAATTGAAACTAATTGTTGTCTCTTGCATCAGTTTGTACTGGGTCTTGCAAAGGACTGGAAACTGGGAGATGAATTTGCTGATAACTGTCCTGTGAAATTCTGATATTGAATTGCTCAGATCTGGATTTGAAAAAATTCTTTGTTTTTCTGTGTGCCTAGCATAAAAAACTTCATTTCTCAAAAGATGATTGTTCATGATTCTGAAAATTAGATCCATTTAAGAAGTTTCACTGGAGAAGTAAACTCTGAGCTCTTTAATTCCTTTGGAAAGGACAGGCCTTAACCTCTGTGTTTTAATTAGAAAAACTAGTAATAGTGAACTTCTTCTGGGGTTCACTTCACCTCTTTTGGAGGTGAAAGGCAGGAGGCCTAGTTTATTCTTCACTTTGAGCACCAGAAGAGCTTCTCCCACCACAGTGAGTTTCTTCATCCGACTGAAATGCTGTGTTTGCAATATGCCAGCTGTGGCTCTTCCATCGTGCTTGGCACTGGACACGGCACTGGGAAGGGAGCTTCAGGCCTTCAGCTGTGGATGGCAGAGAGCTGTGTGTCCCAGAGGATCAGACTGATCACAGTCACAGCGCTTTCAGATCCTCTAAAGAACCTTTACTGAATTTATTTTTGGTCCTTCTTTAGTGGCAAACACTTCATCACTAAACTTCTTGCTGTTTCAGGCTTTCTCTCACATACCAGTGTGAACGTAAGACCTTTGCATTTCCTTGATTCCCTTTTGCCTGAGAAATCACATTTAGTTCTGGTTTATCAAAAAGCAGAACCAGGTATGGATTAAAGTCCAAGTCCCAGCCTGACTCATTTATACTCAGCATCATGCAATGCTCTTGAATAACGAGTTGCCCTAGCAAAAACCCTAAACACTGCTTTTTCTGGTTTAACCCATCTTCTGGGAGAGTACAGCAGCTTTCAATATTCCAGGCTCCTGTTAAAAAGAGATGTTTTTATAACAGTAGCTGTGCTCTTTTTTTGAATACATGTAGACTGCAGCATTCAGGGGTAAAAGGACAAGGGAGGAAGTGTTGTAAAAGCTCTTTCCCACAGGTCTGTTTGAAGTGTGGAGTATATTTGCTTTGCCTTGGAGGGGAGGGAAGCCAGCAGTGTTAAAGGCAGAACAGCAGCAGCACTCTGGATGGAAGGGCAGGAACCCTGAAAGCCCCCACTACAGAGATGTTCAGAAAGCTTTAAAAACCAGCCTGAATTCTGTCTGCCCTTCTGTCAGTTTGTTCAGTAACTACACAGAGATTCTGGGGCTGCAGCAAGAGTCATCTTAATATAGGATTGTGTCCTGATGCAGCAGCTACAAAGCTTAAATAGGGACATTGTTAGGGAGATTCTTGCTGGAGTAAGGCTGGGAAAGCTGTGAAGTGTGAGCAGCCTAGAAGTTAATGAAAAATGAAGATATTCAGAACCTTAAAACAGACTTCAGGATTCAGATCCATGTACCCAAGAGCTGTATTAAGGGCCCATTTGAATCAGGGTGTTCCTCACTCACAACACTAAGAGTATCCAGCAAGAAGGATTAAACTTCTTGATTATTCTCACCAGAAGATCAACCTTCTTTTAACAAATTATTGTAACTGATCATTTATCTAGTGCGAGAAAATTGTGTCTACATTAGTGTCACACAGATGTGTTCTCTTCACTGTTGGGTTAATGAAGGTAAATGTTTTGAATCCATTTTAGAGCAGAGTTCTTGTACAGAAACTTCTGAAGAAATGCCATCCGTAAGGAACGGTGGATCCTTAAGTGTCAGTTTGGCAAGTTGTCCTACTGTGGGTAGCTGCAGAAATATTTCGTGTTTGTTGTTGTAGATTTAAAAGCATTGCTCATGATTTCATTCGAGTGTCTGCATTTCTGACACAGATGTGACATATCTGTATATATTATAAATCAATACTATTTTTAACCACATATTTTGTACAAATATTCACATTAGCTCTGTACTTCAATGAAAATCTATTATGGTATTAAACATTTTGGTGGAATTAGCAAACTCCTTGTCCGTGCTCTGCTTTCATTTTATAACAGTGTTAAGCAGCTGAGCCTTTTCTGGCATCCAAGGCAAATGTAATTTCCAGCGATTCATGTTGTTCCTTAAATCCAGGTGCACCTCTACCCTCTAGTGACTGATCCCAGCCACTGCAGAGGCAGCTCCCAACACCTCCGGATCCGAGTGAGAGCCCAAAATCAAACCTGAACCAACAGTAAATGTGAGCACAGTTTTTTCTAGCTAATGAGTATCATCGTGGGACAGCACATTGCTGTTGAGGGGCACCCAGCGAGAGATTTCATCATACACAGGTGCAGTTTTATAACAACTTTTTCCTTTCCCCCTTTCTCCCAAGTTTCTGGTGTGGTTCACGGCCAGGAATCAGATGATGAACTTTGTGCTACAGGTGTGGTCCAATAAAGTTTTCTGTGCAGAACACCTCCACACAGGTTCTACCAGGCACAGCAGCAACGTGATTCTCCAGGCTTGGACTAGCTCAGCCTCACACCAGTAACAGGACAACAGTAACGAAGGAGGGAAAAAAACCACATCAAGGAAACTATTAAAAGAACCTTGTCCCCTACTACAGTCCCTGGAGGTGGGGTGAAGAGGAGAAAGGTATCACATATATGTATATACAACTATAACTTAACTATAATTATATAAATATAAATTTATTTATTCATTAGATAGTGCATATACATAGATATACACATATACGTATACATACATACATACATATATATATATATATAGGGATTAATAAGCATCATGTTTGATTCTGTGATTCTATATGGTTGGACTTGATGATCCTCAAGGTCTCTTCCAGCCTTGACAATTCTACGATTCCGTGTTCCTGTGCACTGGTAAGAGGATAATGGTTTTGTACACTGCCATGAAGTGTGGTGGGGTTTGTGTTCATACACAGGACACGGACTTTGGACTCACACGTAGCACAGATCCTCAACTAGGAAAGGAGGGAAACCTAGCTTGGATTTTTGTCCAGTTCAGCAGTTTAGATTCTAGTGAGATGAGGAAGGATAAATTCATTTTCATTCCAGGGTATAGCTGTGGGTCTGGACATCACAAGGTGGGGAAGAGCATACTGGGAAGCAGATGGAAAATTTAGAGCCTCAGAACACAGGAGGAGAAAAAAGGCTGACAGAAAACCCGCAGGATCAAAACCAATTTTTAAAATTATTTTTAGTTGAAGAAACACTTCCAGATATCCAGAGAATTTTGCTCCTTATTTTTACAGTTGGGTCACAGCCCAGCCAGCCCTGTCTGAGCCCTATTTCTATTTAATTTCTATTTAATTTCGATTTAATTTCTATTTTATTTCTATTTTATTTCTGACATGCAGCAACACCTTTACAACCTGCCCCTCTTGACACCTGCACAAGGGCTGTACCGGGGAGCCCACTCCAAACACCACCCGAGGTCACCTCACCTGTGACCTGGGGCTGCTGGTGACAGCGGCTGAACATGAGCCAGGTGTGCCCAGGTGGCCCAAAGGCCAATGGCACCTGGCCCGTTCCAGCCGTGGTGTGGCAGCAGGGCCAGGGCAGTGACTGTCCCCTGTGCTGGGCACTGGAGAGCTCAGCCCGAGGGCTGTGTCCAGTTTTGGGCCCCTCAATCCAGGAAGGACATCGAGGGGCTGGAGCGTGTCCAGAGAAGGGAACAGAGCTGGGGAAGGCTCTGGAGCACAAGGCTGGTGAGGAGCAGCTGAGGGAGCTGGAGGGGCTCAGCCTGGGGAAAAGGAGGCTCAGAGGGGACCTTCTCACTCCCTGCAACTCCCTGACAGGAGCGGGCAGCCAGGTGGGGTCGGGCTCAGCTCCCAGGGAACAAGGACAGGACAAGAGGGCATGGCCTCAAGGTGAGCCAGGGGAGTTTTCGGCTGGACATTTGGAAGAATTTCTTCACAGAACGGGTGGTTAGATATTGGAAAGGACTGCAGAGGGAGGCACTGGAGCCACCGTCCCTGGAGGTGTTTAAGGAAAGATTGGGCATGGCAGTGAAGGCCCCGGTTCAGTTGACACGCTGGGGCTCGGTCACAGTCTGCACTCCGTGATCCCAGCGCTCTTTCCCGACCCGAATGACGCCGTGGCTCCGTAATTCCGTGTCCCCTCGGCCCGGGCCCGCCCCCGCGCGGTCCCGCCCCGCACGGGCTGAGTGACAGCGCCGGGGCGGTCCGGGCGGGGCCGGGCCGGACCCGCTGCTCCGCGGCCCCTCAGGTAACGGCGGCGGCTCCGGGGCTCGGGGGGTGCCCGGCGTCCTCGGGCCCGGGGCTGGCGGGGGAGCGGGCGCTGCGTGTGGGGAATGGCGGCCTGGGCTCGGCATTCGCGTGTGCTGAGCTGCGGCGGCCTCGAGCGGGGCCCGGGGCTCTTCTCCGTCTGTCTTGTCCGTCCGTCCGGCAGCTCCTGCCCTTGGCAGTCCGGTGGGTTCGTCCCCCCAGGGCCCCTCGGGTCCCCGGAGTTTTCTGGTGCCGAGTTCTGCCCAGACCCGGGGCTGTAGATGTGCTTAGGTTGTATCCAGGGAAGAGCAGTATGAGAAGGCCTTGGAAAAAACCCAAACCACCCATCATTTATTATTTATTAAGAGCATGCAGTTAAGGAATTAGAATAATAGAATTATAGTTAACGCCGAGATCATTAACCGTGTAAAATTCAGAAACAGAGACTTGATTTCACTTGAGAGGGCTTCAATCCGTACTTGCCCTTCCCCAGAAGGGGAATTTATGGGCTATGTCTAATCTGGCAGCTGAAGTTCTGATGAACACAACAGTGTGTTGCCCTTCATCCTTCAGATTCAGCTGGAAGAAATCCCCAGTCAGGTGGATCTGAGGTAATCTGTAGCCTTGGGTCTGCCTTGTTTGCTGAAAGGGGAATTATGTCTCTGGAATGTCAGTTTGTTCTTAGCAGAACTCAAGGCCTGGATTTTAATTTTGAGAGACACACAAGTTTGGTGTAACATTTGACTGCCTGCAAGTCACAGAATCCTAGAATCACGGAACGGTTTGGGTTGGAAGGGACCTTAAAGCTTATCTCGTTCCACCCCCCTGCCATGGGCGGGGACACCTTTCACCAGCCCAGGTTGCTTCAAGCCCCGTCCAACCTGGCCTTGAGAACTTCCAGGGGCAGCCACAGATCCCATTCCATTGTTGCAGTGGTATTCAGATGCTTGTTGCACTCTAACTTACATTCACTAGGATATTTATGTACTCTGAATATTAAGATGGATTTATTGGTTACAAATTCACTGTTTTCCAGCTGAATTTTAGTAGTGACTGAGTCCTAGAGGATTGCTGAAAAATGGGAACCTGAAGGGAACCGTGAGGAATATTGGTACAGCCCACATGCAGGATTGGATTGAGCAATATCTAGTCTTGTGGTTAAATGATGCTGTTGAGCAAGAAGTGGGGAATATTAGCATGAAATTTTAGGTCAGTTACAGACAGGGAATTTCTGTGTGAAGGTTCTAACAGGGATCTTGCTTTGAATAGATATCTGAGTTTTAAACAAGAAATTGGGAAGAACAGGAGGAAACTGAGGCAGGGGAGCACAACCCAATACAATGTGAAATTATGTGTCATTTTGTCAGATAAGGACAAAATAAGGACTGTTAGATAAGGAATGCCTGTCATAGCTAGGAGTAGTCAATATCCTTGTGTTTTATGAGCAGAATTAGAATCACAGAATGGTTTGAGTTGGAAGAGACCTTAAAGGTCATCTCATTCCAATCCCCTGCCATGGACAAGGACATGTTCCATGAGACCAGGTTGCTCAGAGCCCCATCCAAGCTGGCCTTGAGCACTTCCAGGGATGGAACAGCCACAACTTCTCTGGACCTGTTCCAGGGCTTCACCCCCCTCACAGTAAATAATCTCTTCCTAATATCTAATCCAGCCCTGCCTTCTGCCAGTTTGAAGTCATACCCCCTTGTCCTGTCACTTTTGTAAAATATATCCTAGAATATATAAATACATAATGAATATTTTAGCCACTCATTTTTAAAACTTAAGTTATGACTTTGACAACTTCTGTCTCTGCTCAACAGATGCCATGTTGCCTCAGAAGAGGGGACAGATGCCTTCCAGAATAGCCATGAGCAGTTATTGGAAAGTCCTGGGAATTTCCTTACTCTTTCTTCAAAGCGCACTGTCCCTCCAGCCGGCCCAGCCCAGAGTGCTGCTGGTGTCTTTTGATGGGTTCCGGTGGGATTACATCTACAGAGTGCCCACCCCCAATTTTCACTATGCCATGAAGAACGGGGTGCATGTCAGGCAGGTCACGAATGTGTTCATAACGAAGACGTACCCCAACCACTACACCCTGGTGACCGGGCTCTACGCGGAGAGCCACGGCATCGTCGCTAACGAGATGTACGATCCTGTCCTGAATGAAACCTTCTCCCTGAACAAAATGAACACCCACAACTCCAAGTTCTGGGAAGAGGCCAGCCCAATATGGGTGACGAACCAGAAGGAAGGACACAAATCTGGTGCTGCTATGTGGCCTGGAACAGATGTGAAGATACACGGAGTCTTGCCTACACATTATATGCCCTACAATGAAACCGTTCCCTTTGAACACAGGGTGGCGAAGCTCATTGACTGGTTTACATCAGAAGAACCCATAAACTTTGGTCTTCTCTACTGGGAACAGCCTGATGAGATGGGTCACTTTCTGGGCCCAGAAAACCCACTTATGGGAGCGATAATCAGTGACATTGACAGAAAACTGGGATATCTCATTTCTGAACTGAAGAAAGCGAAGCTGTGGGATGTGATAAATGTCATAGTCACAAGTGATCACGGAATGTCACAGTCGTCATCAGAAAGGCTCATTGAGCTTGATCAGTACGTGAGCAGAGAGCTCTATAAAGTCATCGACCACTCTCCCGCAGTAGCAATTTTGCCAAAAGAAGGTAGGAGCTACAGCAGTAACGTTCTCTGAGGAGGTACTTGAGTATCCAAACTTTACAGACTGAGTTGGTGGTAGCAGCGCTGATGGCAGTAGGACATCAGCCTTGAACAAGGAGTACTTGCAGGATCCCGTTTTTCTTTTTGCAGGCTCTGTCAAAAGCCCAGATTAACTTTCAGAAAAGAAAAGGGAGAAAATCTGTTTGCTGTTAACTAATATTGCTGAGGATCCTTTAGTCCTTGTGAGAAGATAATCTAATGGCATTATTAAGGCTGAGTGGTGCTCTAGATAGATAACACCTGAATGTTACATATCTTGCCTTTCATCAAGATGCTGAAGCCATAGTGGAAGAATTATATTCCTAACTCAAACAGTAAACTGAGAACAGATGGGGACTTCTGATAAAAAGAAAGCCTGTGTTGGCTATTTGATTAGCTGCCAGCTATTGTAGTTCACTCGAGTTTTTTTCCCCTGTCATGCTGAACAACCAGCCAGTTACATTCATACCATTTGTATTGTGATAAAGATGGGCAAGAATAATGATGGAATTGAAATCTGAAATCTGGTTCCTCTCACCGAAGGGTTGCTGAAGTGTCAGGTGTATGTTTAGTGTCACTAATGCATCTGCTCTTTATTTTGATGATTAAGTACTGTAAACTACTTGGTGCAAATGTGTTAACCTTGGAAATAACATCCCTGCCCACACGAAAAAAGTCCTAATTTGGAAGTTGAATTTCAAGGTGGCCTTCTGGAAAGGTGTTTTTTAAGAATTCTGTAACATTTGCATCACTAATGGATAGATAGCACTCTGTATTTAATGCCCAAGCAGGGAAGGTATTTTGCAGAATTAAGTGACCTCTAAGTGCATGAATAAATGTGTCTTGTAATTTTTAATTTGAAGAATACTCCATACTAAAATGTGAGTATGCCCCAACAGAGGTCTCTGCTGTCTGAGCACTGTCAGGCCCTGCAGCTGGGTGCTGTTTCTCTCTGTGGTGATAAAAGGGCCAAGTTTGGGAGCTTCATCCCCACAGAGGCAAACATGGTTGACCAAGATGGTCTCACTAGCAAATAAAGAAGCTGTAAAAGTAAACTTCAGTGCTGAAATGTCCCTAATGCAGTAAAGGAGAACTTTAAGATGCGTAGCTTGATTCTCCTGTCGGCTAAATGCTGAAAAGAAACATTATCTCTGCTGCAATTAGATGACAGAATAGTAAAAAAGCCATTCCAGTGGATTTCAGAAACAGCTTGGATTTGATTTTGCCCAGAGATTCAGGTATTTGTTACACTACCAATAAACAGGAATTAGTTTTGAGCACAGCTAAAATTCTTTCCTTTAGATGTGACTTTTATTATAAAACAATGAGTTTCACTGTCAGTTTAGGTATGAGCTAGTATATGCTTATTATTTAACCATGCTGGTGTATTAGTGTGTGTGGGGAACTAATTAGATGTTCACAAAGAAGGTACCTGTACCACAGCTGGTGATGCTGGCCTTTTTCTTGCATTTAATATAAATATATTAATTCAAATAATTAGGGTAAAATCAAGTTTGCTATATTTGGGGCTTCTCCTTCCTGCCATCCCATATAGAAAACTGGCATAGCAAAATTAACTTTATTACTAGTATAGTCCTAGAAATGCTGCATTAGAGTCCCTCTTCTTGTTGCTGTAACTATCTCTGATACCTTCACTTTTGCTGTCTCATCTTGACCTTTGTTTTGTTTCTAAATTTAGTGATTCTTTTTTTGGTGCCAGTTTGAGATAAGAAACATAAATATATTTCCTTCAGAATGTATACATTAATGTATTTTCCTTCAGAATTTCTATATTGGATTCTAGGAGCTGAGGGGGAAAAGGAAGATGGTTTCTTTAGACAAATTGGCCACTTTCTCCCAAACTTTTTTCACTGAGATCCATTCAAAACTCCATGGATGCTGGAAATGGCAGTCTGAAAGAGGCCTGCAGACACACTCTGGGCATTCAGCTGCACGTGTCACACAAATACTTACCTAAGGCACAGAGCTGAGGGATGTGGTGTGTCACAGGAGTCTGTTGTGTGCACTGCATGGCCCTCAGTAGGAATCTGGCCTTAAGTGGAGGAGGGGAATGAAGAAATTTGCTCAGATGTCAATTCCTGAGCTTGCTTTTTTGTTCCTGGCTGTCTGTTCTGGTTCCTCCATTCTGTGCACTGGTGTTCCAGCCAGCTTGTCCAGCTTGTCCAACCTGTGGCTCTTCAGTGGCTTCTAGTGGAAAGGCAAACTCAGAAACTGGAAATAAGCAAATAAAGAATTGGAGGTGGAAAATGCTTATTTATTCAGTGTTAGTAGAGCTCTTGAGGGTTTGTGCTCACTGTGACTAGGGAAGGGAAAGGAGAAGGCGCTGGGAATACAGAGGAGTAGCTCATGCTGTTGGCTGTTATTGAATAATAAAGCAATAAGCAAACTGCTTTAAAATAGATGAAAAATGTCGCTTGTTGTCACAGCCAACTGGCGGGCAGAATTTGGCCTGAATGCAGCCATTGCCTCACAAACAGGTTTAGGAGCTGTCTTCTTGCTTTCAGGCTTTGCATGGAGCTAGCAGGGTTTGGTTCCTTTTCTGGGAGACAACTGAATGCTTTCTAACTCATTCCTGTGAGAAGCTTACATTCTGATAACTGTGAAATGAGGGATTTTTCTAAAATTAGCAAGGCAGTTATTGCTTGGGAACAGGCTGTGAAGTCTGGTGTGAGGGGGATCTTACTGTAACTGAGGTTCTGGATTTCTCACAGTAACTTCTGTGCACACACTCGTGTCTCCTACACTTCTGGGGAAATGCATTTTGCCCTCTTCTTTCAGCTGTATTTTAATTACTGATGAGCTCAGTAAACACACTGGTATGTTTAATTTTTGTCTTTTGTCTTGTTTCTTTGAAGGCAAACTGGATGAAGTATATGAAGCTTTGGCCAATGCTCATCCCAACATGACCGTATATAAAAAGGAGCAGATTCCAGACAGATTTCATTACAGACACAACAGTAAAATTCAGCCCATCTTAGCAGTGGCTGATAAAGGATGGGAAATTGTACATAATAAGACTGATGGTTTTCTGTGTAAGTATTCTCTCTTTATAGTGTTTTGCTGTATCTTCCAAGGCAGGGACCTTATGTTGTATTTTCTCTCCTACTATCAACCAGTGTTCTTTTTTTTTTTTTATTTTAAGGCTGGGAGGGAAAACTAAAGTGTGTAAAATTTACAATTTTTTTCCCCTGATGGGATGGGAAGCACCCTACTGTTAGGGGAGGAGGATCTGCACTTACTGTTTCTTTAAACATTAAACTTACTGAGATAAGATCAATCGCATGTTTTAGTGGCCCCATACTTGAGATCTTTCAGGATGTAGCAAACCAACAAGCACTTCCTGAGAGATTAAAAAAGAAAGTTGTAACTGAATGTGATGAGTAGAGGATGAATAGGGTTGTTTTATCATGTTTTACTTACTGGAGAAGGGTTGGGTTGGAAATACAAGAACATTTCCTGGAAGTCCTCAGCTTGTGTGGGTGCTACACTTAGAGTAAGCTCATTATATTGCTACAAAGAGTCTGGATATTGTGTTACTGCACACAAGTGATTTTCATTTCCCTTGGAGGAAAAAATGCATCCTAGGTGATTTGGAGGAATAAAACCGTCAACTCTTTCAATTTCCTTACCTTGCAGTTTTGAGATTTATTATAGGTAGCATGGAGACAGTGAGCTGTAACTTCTTGGTTACCTAAAATACAGGTGTCATATGGTCAGTTCTTACATTTCTAATTGAGAACCTTTTAAACTTTGCCGCTGGTTATGAACCTGAAGAGCGTTACCAGCAAGACTTAAGTTTTTCAGTAGCTGCTGAGAGCAGCTTCTTGTGCCTGGGTGTTTGACCTGTTTCCAGTTTTTAATGCTGCTGTCAGGAATGGGCACTGGACACCCACCAGTGAGTTCTTTTTCCTTGTTGAGGAGTTGATGGTGCACAAAATTGGACAAAATATTAAAGTGTCTCCTTGGAGTCACATGGACAATCTGAGTCTACATGGTTTTAAAAATTTTCTCTAAGAGATCTGGACCAGTTGTAAAGTTGGAGTTTTTTCTTGAGGAAAATCAAGGAAGTTTGCCTGTACAGAGTGTGCCATTGGCAATGCTGTTACTGCCATATGAACTCACCTTTTTTTTCCCTCTTTGTTAAATAGTGTTCTCCATTATGGGTTTTTTAGGTATTTTCTCTTTGTAGTTCTGAGACTTGGTATTTGCTGGGACACATTTGTGCTGTCAATCAAAACAATTCTTCTAAACCTCTCTAAGGATAACTGATGGCTGTGCCTTTTCTGCCTTCTGCTAATTCTAGGAAAATGTTCAATGCTTGTTTTGCAACTTCAGGATATTGACCTTTATCTATCTTTTATTTCTAGTTGGTAATCATGGATATGACAACACTGTACCAGAAATGCATCCCATTTTTTTGGCAGTTGGGCCTGCTTTTAGAAAGAATGCCACCAAAGAATTCATGAATGCTACAGACTTGTACCCGTTACTGTGCCATCTGCTTGGCATCAACCCAGTGCCCAACAATGGTTCCTTCAATGCTGTGAAGGATATACTTGCTGAGAAAGTTCCTGGAGCTCCTGGAGCAGACACCTACTCCACTGTTGTAGGAGTCTTTCTGGGCAGCTTGCTTGTTTTGGTTTTTACTGCAGTTTTTGTTAAGCATTTTGTCCTCGCCCAAGCAAATTCCATGCAAATCCAACATACCGAAGCTGCCCAGCCACTGCTGCAAGATTAACAACACCTGGAATTATCTCCTGTTTGAGGCTTAAAATAAGACTGTACGAAGAAAATAAACAGTGGAGGTGGATCAGCATGAATATGTGGCGTGAAAGGAGATGGATGCTGAGCCATTGGTGCTCTGGGGCATGTACAGACCAGGGATGGAGAGAGAGAGAGCATGTTCCTGTTTCACCCTGCAGCCACTTCATCTTCAGGGGTTGAAGATATCCTAGGTAAACCTGGAAAGCTCTGTGTGTATGTAGACCTGTAGTGACAATAGACCTCAAACACCTTATTATGGCTGTTTTTAGGGAAATAACATCAACCGGGGTGCACTTTACAGACTATTAAATGGTGATTTCATTTCCCACCCTCTCTTTTGTTTTATTCTTTGAGGGTTTTTTTGAGTCTCTTTGATTTTAACGAGTCACTGAATAGTACTGAACTCCTTTGTTGAGTCTCTTTGATTTTAACGAGTCACTGAATAGTACTGAACTCCTTTGTTGAGTCTCTTTGATTTTAACGAGTCACTGAATAGTACTGAACTCCTTTGTTTGTGTTTTTCTTCCCTGCCCAAGGAAGCTTTTGCATGGATCACCATTACAGATAACTTGATGGGTTAAAACCTGCAGAAAAAAACATTATTATTCAGCTAGGTCATGCAGTGCTAGGTGTCTAAGTCTGGAGTTACATATATTTCTTCAAACTACTGTGCTAATTGTAGCCCCAAAATATGAATCTAAGTGGTATTGCCTTTAGCAATCAGCATTAAACTGCTTGATTCTTAATGTTTTAAAAATTTATTTAGGTAAATATAGGTTTTTACCACGTTAGATATGATTTTAGGTAAATGTAGGTCTTTACTTTTTCTATTTCCTGTACACTGCACTAAATCTTCTAGGAGTTCCATGCAGCTGGCAGGACAAAGGCATGTACAAGCACCACACCTGAATATCCAAATGGAGTCTTCTCTGTGTCTGTGGTCCTGAGGGAGGTGAATAAGTTAAGGAACATGGATGCTCAAGCTGGTTTCAGAGTGCTGTCAGGCTTGTCCCTGGGTGTGCATCTGGTCTGCTACTGGAGACTCTGGGTTTGACTTGTGTCTTGTGCTTTATCTGCTCTGTCTGGGTGGGCCTTGGAATGGGGTGATCAGGATTACACACACAGTTTAAGGGGCAGCTGTATAAATCTTAAGCCATATATGTTCTTAAATCTGAAAAAGCACACTTTAATAATAAGAAAAAGGTATAAGACTGGAGTTTGTCTTATACAAAGAGGGGAAAGCCTCTGTCAGGGAAAAATGTTAATTCTGAGTCAACAAAGGTACATATTATTCCCATTCTTTTGTGTGTGGTAATAAATCTTCTTGCTAGTGTAGTTGTGGGGTTTTTTGTGAGCACACTTAAATGGTGAGAATCTGCTGACTAAAGTCTGAAGAATGTTCTGAAGTGAGAAAAGTTGTCTATTGTCAGACTTCTCCCTGTGAGATCGTAGTATTTCTCAGCACTTTGTTGCTGAGTACAATGCCTGAAGGAGAAAGAAACTTGCAAAATTTGTGCAGAAGTAGCAGACTGAGTATTTTTAAATGCAATTTATGTCTGTATCCACAGCCCCCAGCAGAGGGCAAGGATGGGAACACCTCAGCTTTGGATGTGCTCTGCCAAACCAAGGGCATGACTGACAGTCAGTACTGCAAGAGGAGGGCTGGGGTACAAAATTCATTTTGCTGGGCTAAATTCCAGACTTAATGAAGATCTGTTGGGCTCCTCTGTGATGGCAGGGACATTGCTTAGCACCAAGCTGTCTTGCAGACAGATGTGGACATTTCCAGAGGCCACATTTGGGTGCAGCGAATGCTTCAGAGGGAAGGCAATAAAATAGCCCAACTTAAGGGATATGCTGAAAGTTCAGCTGTAATAGTAGCTTTAGAAAGGCAAGAAAAACACAGGTCTGTTGGAAGACAGGCCTTAATTTGGGAGATGTATATGAAATCGTGTGAACTGCAGCTGCCTCAGTGCTGTTACTGTGCTGTGAAGCACCTTGTTTTCCTGCATTGCCATTTTCTTAAGAAAACACTGAAGGAAAAGGTCTGTAAGGCTGATTTGTAGTGCAGCTGGCCATTAGCTGTGCCTGAAGTTGAATTTGCTGGCACAGGTAAAACTGAGTGCTGCAGGGGCTCCAGCTGAACCACGACAGCACAAACATGTTCACAGCAGTTTTCAGAGACTGGGGAAGTCTGAGCAGAAAACCCGAACCTCTGAGTTGTTACTAATCCACCTTCCAAAAAGTGGATGGCACACAGCAAACTGATGCACTGAGTCCACCTTTTCTTGCTTATTTGCAGCTTAAAAATGAATTGTAGCACAAACTTTGTGTGTGTTTAAAGGAAGATCTGCAGGCTTTCATAAGGCAATAACAATGACAATTGTCATAACAATGCCATAACCCTCACCTGTATCTTCTGCACTTTGGAACATGTTGCTTTAGTAGAAATTCTTCTTATTGCAGTCATTTCATAGCAGCAATCGTGGCAAATGTAAAAATAACTGGGTTGTAATCTCAGAGCTTTTTCTTAAACCCCAGTTTAATTGTGGTAAGTGTAGTTCTATCATCAGCCAAAGTGACCCTTGATTTTAAGGAGGTGGCAAAGTTTGTCAGGGTTGTTCAGTCATTTGGGACTTAGATTTACCTGCCCAAATATGCAACAGGAGTAGAGCAGTAGGTTTCCCCCAACAAAGAGTTTGGGAAACAATAACACTCAGAATAGGCTGGGGACACAAAGGTGAGAATTGTCGATGTCATTGTTCTGTATTGCACTGTGAGGCCCTTCTTTGAGGAGGGCAAAATAAAACTTTGTGAAAAAAATTAAGGGAATCTTGTAGCATTTGGGTATTTCAATTTAGGGTCAAACATTTCCTTTATTCTTAGGCGTATTTGCAGGTACCTCTTGGGTAGTTCCTTGTTAAGACATTTGCCCAACTGTTTTAAGTTGCTGGATGTGAGCTTAATGAAATTGAAAGCACAGATGATGCCACTGGAGAAAAATATTGAGTTTTTCTCTGATGTGACATTTTGTCAGACACCTTTTTGGGTGGGGGAGATGTGGGATTTGGTTTCTGTATATATGATACTTTCTATGATGTACAAACAAGTTTATTGCAAAGAGAATTTGAGTACACTGTGTACTGCTTGTAACTTAAGCTTGGAAACCAAGAATGATGCATGATGTGTTTCATTACTGGCCTGTGGAGCATACAGATGTCAAATGTTTTCTTTGTTTCTTCTTGTTTGGAAATGCTGAAGTTAAAATACATCTTTGCTATAATGCTGTCAAGCATGGAGTGCTGGCTTCATTTAAAACACTTCTGGAAAACAAACTGGGGGGAGATGACTGGGCGAAAATGGTCTCAACTTGTATGCATCCCAAATATTCCTTGGACTCTGCAAAGTATATGCCTTTGGTAAAAATAACTGGAAGTGTGATAGAACTTATGAATTTTAGGTCACAGTTCTTATATAACAGACTTCTTGTTTCCCACCTTGCTGCCATATATGGAAAAAACAGCTATCGGTTACCAACAGTGGGAATCCAGTTCGTTCTACTGAAAAAACCTTCCCGACTTTCTTGATCAAGAGCTGCAGTAATGCTGCTGCAAGAAATGCAGTCTCCAAAAAAAAAAAAGGCAGAAAAATCATTTAGGTTGGATGAAATAATTTAGGTTGGAAAAGACCTTTAAGATCATCCAGTCCAACCATTAACCCAGCACTGCCAAGCCTGTTGTAAGATCAAGTGTTGTGCAAACTGACTTTTCATACAATCATTGAATGGTTTGGGTTGGAGGGCACCTTAAAGATCAGCTCATTTCAACCCCCCTGCCATGGGCAGGGACATCTGTCAGAAGTGTGAACAACACAGTCTTGACCTGGATGTGGGAGAAAGGCAAATGTGCAGTGGTTGGGTCCTGTTGTTTTGTAAAATGGAAACTTAACAGGCTTACTTCTCAGTCTTCCTTGCTTAAATAATGCCATGGATGCTGTGTTGACCATATCTATGCTGCTGTACAAACCTTTCATGGCATGTTTGTCCTACAGTAAAGGCGATATAAGTATTTATTAGATGGTAAACTACAAAAGTTGTTGCAAGCACATGAAAATGATAAATTCAGTAGTGGTATCGGCCTTTCCATAACAAAATCCTAATCTGAATCCTACTAACGAACCTCCATTATTTTTTTTTGCAATAAAAGATGCTACCATGCATGTTAGAGCAAACATCTGTCCCTGTGGTCTGGTCCTTGGAGGTACACAAAGTTGGTTTCTTTCCACAGGCAGTGTGTAGGCAGCAAGTTACTGAAAGCAGTGTTTCAGAGCTGTAGTCAGGTGAAATCAGCTCAGTTCTGGAACTGTTTCCTTGATGCCAATGCCTGGAAAGCACAGAACCCCAGAGGGGTGGATGTTTTAGGGCTGCTGTACCCAGTGTGGAGAGTTTCTTTATGGAGGCAGTCAATGTAATGAAACATCAGCCTTCAGTGCTGGGAAGTGTCACTAAATATCCCCTGTTCCTCTCTAAACTGCGAAGCCAGTTAAGGGTTAGGAACTTCCCCTGAATTAGCCTGCCCTGTGTGACCACTGCTGAGCTGTGTCTATTTAGCAAGCCATTAAATGTTGCCACAAATTACTGTCCCTTTATCGCAGCCTTGAGGAAGCAGAACCCTCAGCTTTGCTGTTCTGGTTCTGAATTGGCCGTTCTACAGGAAATCAGCCACTGGCTTTCATGAGAAATACTTCACACAAACCAGAATGAGGCAGTGGAAATGTTTTGTCATGTTTAAGGCTCTATTTTTAAAAATAAGCATCCTTAAATAAATCGATTGTGTGTCTTAAAGACAAAAAGATTTTTTTTCTAGATTCTCTTGGTTTGTACATGATCTGTATGAAACTGGATGTACAAGAACTACTCTGAAACCCTTTGTGCCAGGAAGAACACTCAGCACCCTTACAGACCACACCACATCTTTGGAAATGAAAATAATCAGCAGTGCAACTGGAATATAGTTTATCCAACGTCTTAATACTTAAATTTCCTCTTTAAACCCTTTCCACAGTAGCACTGTCTCATCTCCCTGCTGAAGGGAGGAGGAATAGAGGGTGGTAAGGATTTCCACCAGATACAGCCACTCGCTGGTTTCACAGCAGCTCAGTGCCTGTAGCAGCTCTCATCAGAAGGGGCTGCCTAGAGCTAGGAGGAGCAACGCATTTAGACCTTGATTTCCCCATCTGTAGCAACATTCCTGTTTCAGATCAGAGTTCTGCCATCTGCTTCAGTCAGCATTTACAGTTCTGGTCACCCAAGCCTTGGTGGTAACTTTGCCACCTGCCTGGGAGGGGATGCGCAGAGGAACTGAGAGCACATCCACCACACGCTGGGTGACAACTGCTGGGGAGAAGGAGAACAGAGTGGAGAAAATACTGTCCTACTCAGTTTTAACTTCTAGAAAGAAACCCCAAAACTCACAGGTAGAGGACAGTATGTCTGCCAGAAAGGTAAACTCAGTCAAGCCTTTCCAAACACAGATGATGCAAAGCATTTCCAGTAATTCTCTGACTGACGCTCTGAGGATCCCACTCTGGATTAGCAGAATTACCAGAACCTACCAAGACGCTCTCCAACATAGGAATTCAAGCACCCTCCCTTTTACACCATATCTAAGCCTAGGTTCTACCCTGCAACACATTCCCTCCATAGTTACTCATTAACCTGACTTCTTGGTGCATGTAAATAATTAATTTAAATCTGGCAGGATGAGGAAGTGACTGTGTCCAGTCCAGCTACTGCTCTAGAATATCAACAGGCTAAAATCCAGTACCCTGTCAGTAACAACACAGATTTTTCAAGGGGCCTGAGCCTCTTTCAATTAATCTGAAGTCTTTCAAGTTCAGATTAATTCAGAGTAAAGCATTAGTGAGTAATAATTCGTAGTTTGAGAAAAAAAAAACAAAAACAAGCAGAAATGGTTAAATTTTGGATTGTGTTTTTAATCAGTACAATGGAATTCCCTAGAGAGGAAGACACACATTACTAAGGCTTCCACACATTTATAAAGCTCAAGTTTATTTTTTTCAGTGGGTAGTTCAAAGTAACCCCTTCCCTCCAAAGTCCCTGCTCCCTCCCTGTTGGATCACTAAAAGGCTGTGGCCAACACCAAGTTGCAATGAATTTGAAGTTGTGAAAGAGAAACTCCATTGCTACCAGGTACCTCTGTCACTTTCTTTTTAAAACCATTAGACGTGTAGGAAAGGACTTGGTAACTGTAGTTCTCTTTTTGGGTTAGCAATAACAATTTAACTTCACTGAAAGATAAGGTACCATTTAAGGCTTTCTCACTCAAACTTTTTTAATAGCAAGTTACTAGAGGACCATTAACAAAGTATCAAGAGTTTCAATTAAGAGAACAGTTAGTTCTGGTCTTCTTCAGGAATTTGCATCTATGTACCTCAAACATTAGAGAGAATTTATTTTTTGAGATAAGATCTGCTAACTTCTTCCTTTAAATTTCCAGGGTTTAAAAAAAAGAGTTTGGAATCCTTGCTTGATGACTTGCACATCAAGCTTTCAATTGCTTTTTAGCACAACAGCCTTCAAGAGACAATTATGAGCTGGTACAGAGGGCAGACCCACCTTTATCTCAAAAACACTTTCAGCAGAATTTACTCCTGAGACATTTTCCACAGTGTTGAGGAGCAGTAATTTTACATCTGCAGCCCATGGAACTGGGTAAGTCAAAGATTCCCAGGTTAAACCGGCTTTCTTGAGATAAGGCAGCAGTGCCATCCCAACTGGACCTGTGCATCTAAGTCATCCAGAGACTCATATCCAGAAATGGCAGAGCCACCTGCCCAGGCTTGTAAGTGCTGAACCACATAGTTTATTGCTCAAAATAGAAGAGATATGCACCAGTTCTTTCATCACTGACTTCTATTTTCTTTCTCAGAAATTTCTTGTCACATTGCTGACTTAGGGTAGAAACAAAAGTCTTGGATCTTCTCTTTCCCCAAATTTAAGGGCACACCAGAATATACTCTCCGAACAAAACTAACTCCTAACTCTCAATGAAGTTTTTCTTTCCAACACAGGTGCAAGATCACTAAAAGTACTCAATATTAATTTAATACAAAAAAGCAATTATCATTTATAAATATTAAAATTCACTTAATCTATCCTGGCTAGTCACACTCTGGAGTCTCATTCTGAAAGTGTTCAGAGGCTTGAATGAAAAACTAAGCATCCTTATTTTGTTAAGCATCTCTTCCAGTAAAAAGCCACCTGTTCACCGTTTTGTTATGAAAATATTTTTATAGGACATTAGTCACACAAATCAGCAGGGTCTGGCTGTACAGTATTTTACACAGATAAAGTGCATCAAACAAAGAATGCCATCCAGTGCAAATTGAAACTGTTTTCCTGAAATCACAACGCAGGAAGCGAGGCTTGGCTCCCTCCGCGCTATCCAATCAAAGGGTCATCGTCATCGCTCTGTAACTGGAGCCGGGCGAAGGGCCGGGAGGGAGCCACTCTGTTCTTGGAGATGATGATGATGCAGGTGAAAGTGCTCAGGACCATGAAAGCCCCGATGACGATCCCAATGGCTTCGGGGACACTGATGCACCACTGGTCAGCCAGCAGGCACTTGGTGTTGGCGAAGGTGCCGTTGTGTGGCCGCGGGGTGAGCCCCAGGATGTGGCACATCATGGGGTAGATGTCCACGTTGTCCATGGTGCCGTGGCGGTAGGCGCGCCGGAAGGCGGGACCGCGCGCGGCCAGGAACGGGTGCATGCTGGGCAGGGCGTTGTCATAGCCGTGGTCCCCCACTGCAGCGGGGCAGAGCGCACAGTTACTGTCACAGCCTCTGCCTGCAGAGCCGCTGTTCCCCTCCCCATCCCTCCTCACCCCCAAAGTATGTGTTCTAACCAAAGCCTAATGCACAACATAAAAGCAGCTGTTAGATCAACCACAGAAGGAAGCCAGAGTTCCTTCCCTCTTCCCCAAACCCCACCCATACTGGCCTTCACCCATGGCTCTCCCTCCCATTAATCTCTTTTCCTTTCAGTGCTTAACATTTCCAGCTTTCCCCTTCACATTCTTCATGCCAAAGTTGAAAAGGAGGTTGCCACTCCACAATGAGTCAGTAGCTAGAATGCAAATTTTTACCTCTCAGATTTTGGAAAGTCATCTCTCCTTGCAGCGTGGACACTTTAATTACTTATTAAAAATCAGACACCTTTCCCTTCATAGTGTTCAGTTCGAGCATATTAAATACCCTCAATTCATACTTATCAGATTAGGTACTTCAGCTGAAGGGACACCCAAAGAGTCAAAACCAGAAGACAAAGGATCACAGTGCCTCTGGCAGGCACACAGCAAAACCTTTGTGGGTATAAGGTCAGGAGTACTTGGACGTCCAGTAGGTTTTCAAGATGGACTATAAACAGGTAAAGAGCAGCCATTGTCAAATTTCCTCATAGCATTCCTGAAAAACCTGTCCAAGGTGCCAGAAGTTTCTCACAGCATGCACAGCACAGTATTTGAGTGACTGCATTTAAGTTTGAATACATTTCTTAGTAACAGCTGAGGAGTATCCCTGAGAACTGTTTCCTTGGGTGCTTCCCTGAAGCTTCTGATGCAAAACGCCCAGATTCCAACTGATTAGGGCACACCACTTCAGTGAGCTTCCAGAAGCCCTTTTTAATATTTTCCACCATTCTGTTTGTTACCACATCTTGTTTGTTTTGACACATTTCTAGATTGTTTTCCCTGCCTTTTACTACTTGTTTGTTTTGAACAGAACTACTCCAAGTTCCCTCTCCAATGAAATTCCCAGTTTTTCACCTCTGAAGCAGGATTCTAGTGTGTAGAGTTACTGGTACACTTGGCAATCACTGTGCTGCCATTTTGTGAAGACAATAAACCTTAAACAGGCTTTTAGGCAAAAACCTCCCCTGCCTGATTCTGGGAAGCCTTCATAAATAAAATTGATTTGAAAAGTGATTTACTTCAACTGATACAATGCTGTGCCTTATAAATATTCACTTACTAACTATTTTTAGGTACATGAAATTGAATCTAACCAGAAAAAAGAAAAAGAACTCTGATCAGAGAACACATGTGCTATGTGCTGCCAATTTGAAGATAATTGTAGCAAATCTGTGGGGAAATTAAAATATAAACACATCCTGCATTAAAAAGCAGTACTTCTGTAGAAATACTGAAAAAACCTGAACTTAATTCTGCAAAGGAAAGACATTAAGATCAGCCAAACTGGGTAAAACCAGGATTTTACATCACTCAACACCCTGTCTCTAACAGCAGTCATACAGGGAAGTATCCAGGAGGGATATCCCTGACCTACCAAGCAGCCCAAGCTATTGGCTGCTCAGAAACTTCCCAGAAGTTGGTACTTTTGTATTTAATTTCTATTAATGGATTTTCCTACCAAGAATCTGTCCAACCACTTTCTGAACACACTTATACACACACACAGAGCCTTCATCTGCAACTAGAATTACAGGTTGAATTTTCTTACTATTACAACAAGGAAGTCTATCTGGAATTTCTTCTTTGAGATACACTTTCATGTGATAGTTCCATTTTTTCAGTAAATTATACATGCCTCTCGTCTGCCAAAAAAACCCCTGCATGTGGAACACCTGGAAACATATACACATATATATACACACATACAAATACGTGTATGTGTAATTTGACATTCATAGCATCTAGCAGGAACAAAGTGCACAGTTTGGCAAGGCCCTGAGAAGTGACACCAGTTCTGAGTTTTGTCTTTCAAATATGCTGCTGTGTTCCTACTATTTTTAGTATTTCCTGGCATTTATTTTCATTCCCTAGTACAGGTACTATAATGTTAAATGCTGTGTGTTGCATGCTTTGATTTATGCACCCTTACATATATATCTTATATACAATAAAAAGTTAAACCACGCTCCAGGGAAAGCTTGAGACAGACTGCTAACCTGCCTAAGATAACTCAGACTATTAAGCTGAACGTGGCAAAGTGTTTCAGCCAACAGAATACCCCCATCTCCTCCTTATCTGTTAAACACTCCAGGCTCAGGCTGAGAATGCTCTAAAAAATGCTGCACTGCTCCTAAACCTGCACAGTGCCAGGACTCCCCTTGCAAACGAGAACCATCCTGCAGCTGGCTGGAATAGAAACAAAGCAGTTTACCCACACAAACCACAGAGGAACACACACTTACATCTGGAAAGGGACTCGTTCTGTACAATTGTCCAGCCTTCGTCTGCAACCAGAATTATGGGCTGGATTCTCCTGTTATGGCGATAATGGAATCTGTCTGGAATTTCTTCTTTCAGATAAACCTTCATGTGACTGTTGCAATTTTTCAGTAAGTTATACACATCTTCTTTGTCTGCCAAGGAAGAAATTGCACATGAAACAGCTGGAAATTAACTCCTGTTTACTACAATTATCTGTCATTAAACCTAAGTTCCATTATTTCAAAACAATTATTTTTAAAAAAACACACAGAAAAGGATTATTTCATGTCCCTTACGAAAAGCTACATGTGTCGAGGTGAATTTCAAAATCTGCTTTCATTTTAAATCAGACATGTCCCACATGTGGGTTTGGACTCACAACTTAACTTACCATCTGAACTCGAAGGGCAAATTTAAGTAGAGAAATCAAGAGAAAGCAATCGCCTCCTCACGTAGTCAGTATTTTATCCAGTGCAGTAAACACTTTTTTTTACTGGATGACTCACTTTGTTCGTTAGTCTGGCCACAGAGAGGCCAGCAGTGTCATGATTTCAGACATGCCTGTTAGAGACTACTCTGAGATACAAAAATGGAATTCACAGTATGAAATCTTAGGTTTCACTCCCAAAACCAGAAGTAGTAAAACGATCAAAGCCGGGACTAGATTCTTACTTGGAAATTTACACAATGGCATTTTTTATTCTGAATAAACACACGGGTTTATTTCATGCTCACCATGAATTACAGCTGCACAGACTAAGTGAGCCACAAGAGTGCAGGCACACTAAGTACCTATCTACTTTCTCAACCACCTGTACCAGGGTCATCCTTATCAGCCACAGCAATTTGTCAAGAAACTCTCCTTGTCCCACTGATGGCCAAAACAAACTTCTAAATAAACCATAATTCTTTAGCTTACTCATTACATCCAAGTTCTGCAACATGAACTCCAGAGGTTTTGCAAAAGATTAAAACAGTCTAGCACACTGTGTACTTTTTAGAGGCAAGATAAACAAGACTTAATTCTCAGTGTATGCCTTAAAAAATAACCAAACCCAAACGTACTCTGCCTCGGCAGCACTGCAGCCACCGGAGTCTTGTCTATCAGGGTGTAGTTACTGCGCCCGAGGCACTCATCCAGAACAATCAGCTTCTTCGCAGAACAGGAGGCCATTCCATGGTCACTTGTTATTATGACATTAACAGTGTCCCACAAACCCGATGCCTTCAGTTTGTTCATAAGGAAACCAACGTGTTTATCCACTTCTTCCAACACTCCGCGCATGTTCTGGATGTTGTCTGGGCCGTACTTGTGCCCGCTTGCATCCGGTTCTTCCCAGTAGAGCACAGCAAAATTGACCACTGGCTCAGAGCTGTTCAGCCACGTAACAATTCTCTCCACTCTCTCCTCAAACTTCACTGAGAAGTTGTACTTCATAAAGAAATGAGGGGTTGTGTTGCTGATTTTTACATCACTGCCGGGCCACATTGCGGCTGCACTTGCTCCCTTTCCCTGCTGCTGATTTGTTACCCAAATTGGAACCGCCTCATCCCACCAGAAGGGATCCGAATCATTGAACTGTGAAAACTTTTTCTGGGCATCTGCATCATACATGTCATTAGCTACGACGCCATGGCTTTCCTCATATAGACCTGTCACTATGGTGTAATGGTTTGGGAAGGTCTTGGTGATAAAAGCATTTGTGACTTCTTTTACAAGCACACCATCCTCAATGAATTCCTGGAGATGAGGAAGTTTGTGAGTTTCCAAGTAATCAGCCCTGAAGCCATCAAAGGACACGAGGAGCAACTTGGGTACCGAGTCACCAGCTGAGTGTGCACAACAGATGAGTATTCCAGCAAAAAATAACACCAACATCGAGCTCATTGTGGAGTCTTTGAAGTACTTCCAGCAGGTAATCAGATGCACCTGAAAAATTTAAAAAGACAAGGCACGTAACCAAAACAGTTCTACTCCGACCAGTTTAACTAGCTATACATTATACACATCTTCCTTCTAGAGGGTAACTCCAAAACACCCAGGCTAAACAACCACTCAAGTCAACAGCAGATTTCCCTACTGACTTCTGAGGTTTCCCATATATTGTCAGAGTTTTTAATATATTAAAACAAATGAGCAGCGAGATTTTTTTCACTGCAGACTAAATAAAAGGAAGAATTGTTTTCTTTTGCTCAGTTATTCCATTGTTTTGTGTGTCCTATTACAATTCTACATTCCAAGACAGAAAATCAGTATTTTACCTTAAGTTCAAGAACAGGCACTTGAGCAATTCCGGACCCACGTTTAAGAGTCCTCTGCAGCTCTAAATCCTTATTACACATCACTGTTCAGGTCAGAAGCCTGTTTCCTACTATAATTGTAATTTTCTTTTTTCATCTCACTTTTCCTTTCTCAGTCTCCACTCTCTAGAGTTGCTGGAAGACTTTTAAGCCTTTCCACATTCTCATTTACTCATTGCTTATTCCAAACACAGAACTGCCAGGAGTAACTTCTGCTTTCCTTCTAAGCTGCTCTACATCTACCATAACAGCATTTAAACTCGTCCTTTACATACCACACTTTTCTCTTTCTCCAAAAAAAAAGAAAATTTAAAAACCTTAGGCATGAGGTAAGTATTTCTCACCAAGAAATTACTGACTATTACGAGTGCCAGGTATGATTTGTAAGCTTTTTTCCCCTCTTAATGTATTATGTGTGACTTAAGCAGGTACACAATGATGCTCTCAGTCTTTAAGAAAGAGGAAGTGAAGCTCCAGGTTTCACAAAACCTTCTGCAATATTGTTAGGCAGTTAATTTGCTTCTCAAGAAGAGCCCCATTTCAGCTAATTTTTCCTTTATATTTCTTTTATCCTTTATGTGCAGACAAATTGTGATTCTAGGAGGCACAGCGGCGGTCTTCCCAACATTTTTAACATCAACCCTTTCCCACAAACTCCTTAGAACAGCGGGTTTATTTTAAAGGTGTAAGGAGCTTTAATGCCAGCTGTAGCTGAAGCAGTGAGGGGAATTCAAAGCACGTGAAGCCACACCCCCTCCCCGGTCTCCAACAGTTAAAATGTTTCAGAAGATACAAAAGTTACGAGAAAGGGTTGTCAAAAAACAGCACTAAGGCATCGCTTAACACAGAGGTCTTGGAGGACACAGGCCTTTCAAAGAAGAAAAAGGAGAAAAGAAATGAGAAGAGCAAGGCAGCGGCGAAGCACCCGTTCGATGTTGTCAGGGGGTTTAAAAAGCAGAACCGGAGTTTTCCACAGCGCAGTAAGACGCAAACCCGCAGCGCTCGCTTCGAAATGCTCCGAAGCTGCTCAGCACTGGTGTTTTTATACACAAGTGGCGTGTTCTAACCAAAAATTAACTCTACCCCAGGCAAACCCAGCAAAACAACCCAGCTGTGAAATGCCACCAGCACTAGTCCACATGCTCCCGAACCTCCGACCGGGTTTTGAAGTTGCTCAGCCCGGTCAGAACAGAGGTTATTCCGCCTGCAAAGCGCACAGACACCCGGCACCACCGACCCACCGGGCGCTCCGGGTCGGTTTCCCCCACACAAACCCCTCACTCGCACTCGGACCAGGCTCACCATTCCCACAGCCTCCCACCGCGGGACAACCCCATCCCCACCGTGAGGTCCCGCTCCAGCCGGGACGCGCGGGCGGCACCGGAGGTGACCGGGGGCAGCGGGAGGCGGAGGGGGCTCAGCGCCTGCGCACCCGCCGCCCGCGCAGCCCCAACCGACAACTGACGGGCCTTGGGGGGGGCGCGGGAGCCCGTCAGCGCTCGCGGCCTGCGCCCGCTGTGATTGGCTGCGGGTCCGCTGGTGGGAGATGCGATTGGCTGCGGCGCGAGGGGCGTGGCGCTGGGATGAACGGCGGGGGTGATGCGGGCAGTGAGGGGCGGGCGCTGAGAGGGGTCCTGAGGAGGCCGTGGGGGCATTCCCAGTGTCACAGTCAGTTACATGGAAAAGACCATCTGAGATCATCGGCTTCAACCTGTGGCCGACCACCACCTTGTCAACTAGACCACGTCCCTCAGTGCCGCGTCCTTAAACGCCTACAGGGACGGTGACTCCACTGCTTTCCTCAGCTGCCCGTTCCAATATCTAATCGCCCTTTTTGTGAAAAAATTATCCTTAGTGTCCAACCTAAAATCTCCCATGGTGCAACTTGAGACTATGACCTCTTGTCCTGTCATTTGTTCCCTGGGAGCAGAGCCCGACCCCCGCCTGGCCGCCCCCTCCTGTCAGGGAGTTGTGCAGCGCCAGAAGGTCCCCCCTGAGCCTCCTTTTCCCCAGGCTGAGCCCCCCCAGCTCCCTCAGCTGCTCCTCACCAGCCTTGTGCTCCAGAGCCTTCCCCAGCGCCGTTCCCTTCTCTGGACACGCTCCAGCCCCTCGATGTCCTTCCTGAACTGAGGGGCCCAAAACTGGACACAGCCCGCGGGCTGAGCTCACCAGTGCCCAGCACAGGGGACAGTCACTGCCCTGGCCCTGCTGCCACACAGGGCTGAAGGGGGCAGAGCTGAGGGGAGCCATGGGGGCTGTGGGATGCAGCCCTCCCAAGCAGAGCAGTGTAATGTTTTCAGGAAGCTCAGGGGTTCATGACAGGTGTGTTGTCTCCGCGGGCCAGGGTGCAGCTCACTTTGGGGCTGTTTGCTGGGCATCCCATTGTTGCAGAAGGGCACCGTGAGGTGAGGCTGTGATGGGACACATCCTTGGGAGTGTCCCTGTGTTTTCCCAGCACGCCCATAATCTGCCTCCTGCCTCCTTTGCAGGTGCCCAGAGCTGGGGCTGTCACCTTTGCGAGGCAGTGATGGTTGTCAGCACGACTCCTCCATGACTCCTCCATGACTCCATCTCCCTTTTGGTGACACAGCTCTGAAAGCTGGCTGTTCATATTTTTTCATGCACATCACTCTCTTCTGGGAAAAAAAAAAAATGTTTACCCTAAAACTCAGAATACAAGCAGGAAATGGTCAACGTGTTGTTGAATGAACTCTGAATGCCACTGCAGCAGTGTGTGATACTATGGGCTGAGGTCGGTTTTGGGTCTCGGTGTAAGTTTGCTTCATAAATTAAGGCAAATAGTTTACATTCCCATAGTTTTCCTTTTTATTATGAGAAGAGATTAGCAATTCTGCAAAACCTGTTAAGTTACTGGTGCTGAAAAACAATGAGATCAGCTCTGTGTAAACAGAGAAATAAAACATCCTTTAATAGCACAGAGCACAAATCACCACTATTTTAAATTTAATCCTAAAAACTGAGAAAAAGACATGCTTATGCTTCATAACTGACTGAAGTAGATCTGAATTTCATTCTGTGTACCTTGCTAGATGTTTATTCTGCAGGTGGTGTAGATTTCAGCTTGCTTCTTCCTAATGGCTTTCACATATGTATGAGTTAGGCAGGTTTTGCTACCTGTGTGTGCCAGCTGTGGAGTGGCTCTAAAATGTGGTACAATAGGCTGAATAAAGTGACACGCCCCTGATTCACCCTGGTTTATGGAATGTAGCAGGTGTGGCAAAACACAGGCCTGTAAAAGAGGGAAAAAACAGCTCCAGGTGAGTTAGATAAGAATTCTTGCAGCTACTCACGTGTTATGTGTCAAGTTCAAATCAAGGTCTTTGTGTAATTTTTTTCTCTTAGTCTCTTTCTGGTTACACAAATTCAGCTTTGTGAATATGCCCATGACAGCTGATCATGTGGAGGAGGAACATGTCTTTTATGAATTACTCTGTTGTATTGCCTTAAAAGTATTTGTTACAGAGAGTGAACTAGAGCTCCAGGGAATGCATAACAGGGCTGGTGCAATATTTTAACCAATTTCATCAAGTTACAATTGAGTTCTTGTTAAAAACTTCATGCACAGATGCAAACAAATTTTAAGCATCGAGGCTCTTTTGCCAACCTACTTTTGTAGCATACTCATTCAGCGATTCAGTCCTAAAAGGTCTGAGTAATCTCTTGTTTACCCTTGCCCACATGCTTTGAAAACCATTTGCAGTATTCACCTATTCATGAGCCCGGCCTAATATGGTGTGCCCAGTTTGACACATCATACAAGCAGCACACCACGGCAGCTCTGGACTCTGAACCAGTCTAGCCAATATGTATCTAATGTGTTTAACACAGCTCTTGGTTCCCTTTACAGTGTTTGCCTACAAGAAATGGGTGAGCCACATGTATACTCACGTTAAGAGGAGTGAAACTGGGCACTGCTGAGATATTTGCCTTTCTTCACCTTGATCTCTCTATTGTATTTTAGCCCACGTTTGCCTGTAGAGGCTGCAGTTCTAAGCACTGGATGCTGCCAGAAGCTGTACAGATTTACTGCTGGAGTATAAGTGAGCATTTGCAGCTTGAAAACCATTAGTCAGTGCCAGGAAGTAAAGGGTAGGCAACCTCAAAATATTCTCAGTGGTTACTATGTTTAGTACAACACTTAATTTCTGGGTGGGAAACCATACCCTCTCGTTGGCAGTGTTGTAGAGGTGATGCAAGTCTGAATTTATTTGGATTAATTAAATTTGAGGTTAAATTTGGACTAATTTAATATAGATTGTTCAGCCTGGAGAAGAGAAGGCTTAGGGGTGACCTAACTGTGGCCTGAAGGGTGCCTACATAAAAGATGGAGAGGGACTTTTTACAAGAGCATGGAGTGACAAGACAAGAGGGAATGGCTTCAAACTGATAGACAGCAGGTTTAGATTGGCTATTAGGAAAAAATTCTTCCCTGTGAGGGTGGTGAGGCCCTGGCACAGGTTGCCCAGAGAAGCTGTGGCTGCACCATCCCTGGAAGTGTTCAAGGCTGGGTTGGATGGGGCTCGAAGCAACCTGGCATAGTGGAAGGTGTCCCTGCCCATGGCAGGGTGTTGGAGTAAGAAGATCTTTAAGTTCCTTTCCTACCCAAACCATTCTGTGATTGTATGAAAACTTGATGTTGCATGTGAATAGCTCAGTTATGCATATTGCATGCTTTCTTAAGGACATTTTTATTACTTAATACTGAACAAGGAATATTTCCTGTATTTCCAATCTTATTCTCAATTTTATCTATATGATGGAGACCTCTGTCATAGTTTTTGCTCAGTAGATATTTTTGATCTGTCATTTAGCCTGTCATTTACTGTGCTTTGATGCATCTTTATGAAATTGAGATGAAAAAAAATAGACATTTCATGAAACCATAAAAGAGCTGAGTAACAGCTGTTAAACTTTATTAGACCTTAAGCTTTTAGTGCCCATTTAATCCAAAGCATTGCTTGTAAATGGAGGCTATAAACAAAAAAGGCTCTTAACCTTGCTGTTTTTCAAACTGTGTGGAAGGAGATCTCTAAGGCTGCATGACAGGGGGTGATACAGAGGACTGTGGTGTCTCTGCCTTCTTTATTTCAGTTACCAGAGCCTCCACTGCAAACAGGCTTGAAACTGGGTTGCTGAGCTTTTCAAGGGTGCTTAGTTTCAGAGATAAACAAGGCTGTTGAAATGATGCCAGATTTTAAAGGCAAACAAAAATGTTTTTCTTGGAGCAATTGGGCAGATAAAAAGCCGATATTTCTTAGGCTCTCAGGTATTCCAATGGAGTTTTTGACCATGGACTTCAAGACCAAACCAAGTAAATTTTTACAAAACAAACTGGGAGACCAAAAATAAAAGGCTTTGAAAGATCCAAATTGGGAATAATTAGGCCCTGCAGCAGGTAAAGCAGGTTTTCAAATGTGTGGTGACAATGACTCCTGGTATTTTTAACAACTAAAAGCTGTTGATAACACGAGAATTGAGTGTCCTGTGCAAAGTGGTTTTCTATTGTTTGTCTAGTTCCCGGTGGAGAAATGTCTGTTGTATGCAGAGTGACATTTATGGATGTGTTGGCTTTAAATATGTCTTTTATGCAGTCAGCAGCAAGGGAACATCTGGGTGAAGGAGAATCGCCATTACCACAGTGGGGTTCTGGATTCGTGATCCAGCCCCTCAAGACTGCAGAATCCAGGCCAGTTTTAGCAGAACTACAGCTGGATTTCTGGATGCCTGCTTCAAGGATGTGCTGACTCCTGCGTGAAATGTGTCATCATCAACATCTACCAAACCACTGTCATCTGTAACAATTCTTCAGTGTGTTTGTTTTCCTTACTGCATCACAAATAGAATACAGATAAAGGAACAAAATGTGGGATAAAGTCTTGTCCTTGTGCTTTTTAGTGCAAGATTGGCAGTGGATAGAGGATTACTGTTAATGAGCTGTTTAGCGATGAGGTGCTGTTTAGCAACACAAGTAAAAGCTGAGGCTGGAAATGGTGCAAGAGTTTGTTTGTGGTTGATTTCCTCCAGGTATTGAGCGCACCCAGGAGTGAAAACAAAGTGGTATGAATTTATTGCAAGTCGCTTGTAATATGTCTGTAAACCATGACCAGTCTGTCTCCCAGAGCCACAGTTTAGTTTTGATAATGCCCTTGAACTACATATCTTTGATAATGCCCTTAAACTGCAAAGCTTTGGAAATTTTGGAGCTTCATGAAAGAAAAAAGTTGTTGGGGTTTTTTTGGAAAACCAACATCCTGGATGGCCAGACACATTCATGATTTTGCATTGAGTGCACTTAAGTGCAAATGAAGGGTCTGATCCTATGGGATGCTAAGACCCCTCACTTTCTGAGGGACAGTAAACTTTGTTTACCATCATTCAGTTTCAGGTTCAGCTGTTTCCAAGAACTCTGAGTGTTTTAACTATTCAGGGTTTTTTTTGCATCTCTTCTGTCTGGAAAAAGATACTTTAGAGCAAGTAACTGAAGGACCTCAATTTCTTTATGTTATGAAGAAAGATTTACAGGCTCTTTGCTTAAAGTGTGCAAGTATCTTCATCGAGAACAAATAAAACCAAAGGACTCTTTTAATGAAACCATTAAAATCATGGCAATATTCAACTGGAAATGACTGGAGAAATTCCAGTAGAAGCAGGTTACTATTTGTAAACAGGGCTGTGAACCACTGAAGCTACTCGTGGCACTGATGGATGAGTTGAAGTTTACAGTACTATGGAATGTCTAGAATATTTGCAAGTTATTGCTTCAATAAAGGTGTACTGAGGTACAAGTCTTGGGAATCTGTACTAAATAGTGTAATATGGGGTTTTGCCTCTAATTCTTAATCTCTGAGTATATGTGAGGTATGCTGTTTAGGGGTCTGATATTCTTGTTATTCTTCCTTCTTTCCACCCTTCTCTTCTACTCTGGAGGCGAGGGATAACTGACTCTAGCAATTCAGAAATTTCTTTACAAGTCAGTCTTCTGCTTGTCATTTTAAAATAAGTGCAAGGTGGAGGTGCTGATTTCTGTTGGGGTTTCAGGGTGACCAGCTAAACTTTCAGTAGTAGCTTCAGCAGTCTGAGTGTGCCAGAGCCCTTATCCTTCAGATAAATCAAGCAGCTCTAAGCAAACAACTAAAACACCAATAAATGTCTCTGTGTGTTTGGGCTGCTGAACTGAGCTGTGTGTCTCTGCAGAGTGAACCAGGCAGTTAATTAGGTTCCTAGCCTGAGTTTTGATGTTCATTTGTGGGCTTCTAAATGCAGATGAATACCAGCCTTGCTGTCCAAACAGACAAATCTATTGTAGGGAGCTCTGATAACTGGGCTGTATTAAAGATCATCTTCATCTCCTTTTGATATAATTATTTCCATCTCTTTTTATTATATACTTTGAGGTGCTCATCACTGTCCACTGGACTGTAGAAAGAATCAGTGATTTGCTTATTCCAGGTGCTGAACACTAAGAAAACTGTAATTTGTGTCTAAGTATGCTAACTGTACTTGTAATCATGTTGATTCTCTATGTGTTCCTTTAAAAAGAATAAAGTTGAAGTAAAATCAGAAATTCAGTCATAAAGTAAAAAATTAGGTTCTCTTGAAAATGAGGAGTTCTATCGCTCATGTTCTTTGTCCTTTTATGAATTTTTCTGCTTATGGTTTTTGTGGCTCTTTGTGTTTCTGCAAAGCTGGTAACAATCACTACCAATGGCTCACGTGGGTCTAGATGGTCAAGGGCACAACCTGGATTACAGAATTAGCAGCAGAAAGTATTGCATTACTAACTTCCACATTAACTCAACACCTAGATTTGGGAGCAGAGGAATTTAGGGAATGGATGAAATTGGTGAACTGTGTTTTGTAATCTTGCATTCTCATGGCTTTGGGGCTGGGACTGTTACTCAGAGGGCTTTTGTTGTGCTGAGACCTTTTTTTGCTCTCCTGCCTCATACAACCTCTTCCTTCTCATTTCTGTGCAGGAGAGAAGTCCCATTTCACTGGATACTTAATGATACTTTTCTTTGCTCTTGGAGGGGGGCAGAGGAAAGAATAACTTGGATAACTCACAATAAAGAAACCCACATCGACTGTATTTACTTATTTTAAAATAATACTCACCTTATGCTCTTAGTCCTTATTTTACTTGTGATATTTTAAACCCTCCAGCAGGTGCTGCTGCATCTTGCAAATGTAGTCTTCATGGAGGGAAAAAAAGTCCTGGACTGGACTACAACTGGACTTTGTTCTTTGTATCATGAATATTTCTGTGTTCTTTTTTTTTCCTCAAACTGTTTGCCAGCCGATTTACTAAGGAGGGAGTTTTTATGACTCCAGAGAGTTTAATCCTGCAAGCACTCTGTAAGAAGGGGTTGAAGATCAGTGGGAGTTGCTAATCAAAGTCATGCTCAGAGCAAGTTGAACAGACCCAGGCAGAAACACATTTGTCTTTCTACAAAATATGAAGAAATCCAAGTGTTTTCTTAGAAGTGAAAACTAGTCCTAAAAGAAATTGAATTTATAAAACTTACCAGCTGTTTTATTGCTTTTCCAAAGTTTCTTGAACTTCAGTAATTTAAGTTCATGATTTTAAATCAGTCTTATCATTAGCCTTGGTCTTGAGTGCTAGAAGTTGGCAAGACAGATAACACAGTACACATTTCAGAATCTCTGAGTTAGGATTTCCATGTGAAGAATTGTGGCTGAGTTACATACAGCATACATAAAGAGATGTGCTCCGTCCTGTTTGCTGATGGACTATTTGCACCAGGCAGGAATGTGTGGTAGTAGGAGTTGAAATTAGGCCGTGGTAATGGGTAACTTATCCTTGAAGTCCTTGAGTTGCATCAAGACAAAATACCCTTGTGGCCTAAGAGATCTCATTGATCTCTGATACTTACGGCATCTTTGTACTCTGCAATCACAGTGATTAAACTTGGTTGTGACCATGATCTTGGCACTTTTCAGGTTATCTAGCAGCCCTAAGTTTAATTAAGATGAAATATTGGTTTGCTTTTGATATTTAACTTTAGTAGTACTCTAAACTTCTCAATATAAGAGTAATGGCAGTTAACTACAGTCATAAATCCCAGGCAGGCAGCACCTGCTACTCTACCCTGTGAAACAGGTTGTGTTCCCTTCTTGTTCTGTCTGGGATGCCTGGAATTACCATTTTTCTTTTTCACTTCTCTTCTTTAATTTTTTAAGAAATCCTGGCTGTGGCAGTTACCTCTCAGGAAGTTACAAGGATGGGTCAGGAGGAAAACATCTTAATTTTCCTTTTAGATCAACCCCAAAAGATTAAATACAATTAGTTTATAAGAATTCTTGTAACAATCTGTGTAATCCAGATGCAGTAAACATGGAGATAAAAAGCCTTTAGGCAATAAGGTCTGAAGTTCTCATGACTTTAATAAATTGGTAACTTTATAGTAATTTGATAAATTCAGGTTTGGATCTTCAGGACTTTCGGCTCTGTTGATTTCAGTTGCTCTGGAAAGTGTATCTGTCTCTAGGAGGGCAGTTAATTCTATGCTAAAGCTGGCAGTATTCACCCACTTTAGGTTCTGTGCAGTTCGATGTGTCTCTCCATTCACTAGGGAAAAGGAACTGTATACACAAGGTGGCAAACTAGATTTCTACAGTGTGTGTCTTATGACATGGAGATACGTAACCTAAATGTGATTATAATTAATTGATTCGTTATGTATATGTAATCATGATTAACACTTCTTCGGTGTTTTCTTTTCCTATGTTCCCAGGGCAGCTCATGAGAGCTTTTACAGTTTTTGCCCTAATTTATAATTGAGAGGAGGAAAATGTGAAATGTGTTGTCCCCAAAGTGGAAATGTTGGAAAGAGTTAAAATTTACCTCTTTAAAATTTTTCTGTAGTTTTTTTATAAATGATCATCAGTTGTTGATGATTTTGTAAGTAACCACTAAAATGTTGCAGATGATCTCTTGTATTACTGAGGCAGTTTTGCCTTGCTTTTCCTTGATGTTTTTGTGTGCTGAAAATATGAGTAAGTGGGTGAAGTCTGCATTTCTACCTCTTTACATAAATAAGATTTCCAGTAGAATTTGACTTCCTATGTAAGAATACTTATTTTCTTACTGTAGCTTTCTAGTACTGATAGGTTCTTCAGATGTTTTTTGCTATACTTAGCCAGGCAACATCTGGAAGAACAACTCATTACAGCTCCTGAGATAAATTCCCAGGAGTCAGATCGACAAAGGGGTTAAAAGTGAGACAGCCTTTTAGGTGGAAGTGCAGTTGTTGATTCAAGGCTCTCAGTAAATGATTGTTGGAGATCTGCCATGTGCAGCTGAGCATTCAGAAAGTACACCACAGACTCTGCTTCCTCCTGAGGAGCCTTGTCTGTCAGCATCTCGCTTCAATTGTAGTCTATAAGATACCAGCAGGCAGGCAAAACTCACCAGCCAGCAGCCATGGAAGATCCAGTCTTTACTGACATCAATCAAAATGCTAACGACACCACTGTCTCTGAGGTTCCAGATTCTGAGGAAAATAAAGGGGGTGATCTTTCTGACCATGTCCCTGAAGATTCAGCATCCCCTTTTTCCATCACTAATATCCCAGAAAACATGGATGGTCAAGAGAACTCAGAAGATAGCTGGAATAATTCTGTGGCCTCTCAGTATGGAAGTGATGGAGAAGACGATTTGTCATCTCACCATGGTGCTGAAGAAGACCACCCACAGCAGCAGATGGATCTGATGAGCCCAACTCTGGAAGATAAAGACGTAGAAGGCACGGTGTTTGAGAACAACCTGCGTTTTCCTCCGGATTTCCAGTTTTGTCAGAGACAGAGCACTTCTACCAACTCTTCAACTTCCCTCAAGTTTCCCCTTAACAATAACTTTGGAGAAACTAACAACGTTCAGGAAGATTTTGAGATTTCCATTTTTGTAAAGGTAAGAACCCGGGTGCTCCTAAGCATACCCTAGTTTTAAACCCCAAATCAATGTGTGTGTCCTTCCAAATCAGTGAAATAGAGCTACCCACTGCTTTGCTCCCAACTCTGCTGCAGGGAGCCAATCTGTTCACTTGCCTCTTGCATCTTTAAGCAGAGAAAGAGGTGATTTATGTTGTGTGGAAGTGCCTGGGATTTTTTCATTTTAAATGGAAATATGATGCAGGTATTGTGATTGTTGCTGCAATTCATTTATTCTGGGAAATCTCCCTGCTGTTACAGCTAGGCTGCTACTATTTAGTTGAGCTAGTTCAGCTATCCCTGCACTTCACTATCTAGTAGCTGAGAGTTCAAAAGTAATAGCTATGAATGCTATGAAGAAAACTGAATATATGGTTTAAATAATGCTCATCCCTGAAAGAAGTCTTTCTTGTATTTCTTTCAATACTTAGATTTATATATTTCTATGACAATTTCCACATGTATTTTCATTACTGAGAGGGCTTTCACACCTTCTCTAACCTTATAAAGAATTACTTAGGTTTCAAAACTGTAAACATCTGTGTTCTTGAATAAACACTATGATTACCTTCATAAAAGTACTTGTATTTAACCTTTCTCAACATTTATTAGGCTGAAACACAGGCCTGACCGTTCCTTCTTTTTAACTATATAAGAATGTTCAAGATCTTGTTTACCTTGAATAGAACAATACACCATGATTATAATATTCTTTTATTTCAAGAGAAGCCTCAGGAAGTTTGTCACTTTTCAACAGAAAATTAGCCAAATCTGTTTTTCAGTTCCATGGAGACTTTGGAAGCAGGAGAAGAGATTTTGTCACCACACGAGAGTGTTTTCAGCCGTTATTATTTGGTTAAATGATTCCCTGAAACAGCACCTGTCCTATTTTTGTGACTGGATCGTGGTCATTGCTAAAAATACATTGATTATATGGCCAGTGTAAGAGCTGTGGCATTAGTTCTAGTTTATATTTCTGCATGTAGTCCTGTGTATGTGTTAAAAGTTGCAGCAATTGAGTACATTTTGTTTGCTAGCAACTACATGGTGTTAGCAACCTGAGAGCTGTATTTTGGCTTTAAAATAATCTCTTTGATTTCCTTATTCTTTCACATTCCTCTTATTTCAAAATAACAATGTGTTCTCTTTTTTGGATAAAATAAGAAATGTGTGCAGATGCTCTCAGTCAAGCAGAGTTGTTGGGGTTAATTTGAAAAAGTGAGAAGAGAGGCATTTCGAATGGACAAAGTCTGAGGAAGTCCTTTTCCTTGCTTTTGTTGTGCAGAGTAGCTGATTATCCCATAAAGGTTCTTATCAGCTAGTCCACAGGTAAGGGCAAACTGTGCTCTCTTCACTTGCCAAACCTGGTGTCTTTGAGATGTCCTTGAGCCCCAAGATATCCCTACCTGGCTGAAAGGTTGAGACATGAGGCTCTCAGGTGATCCATGCTGTGATCCCAATGAGCAGGGCACTGGATACTGCTGGGTAGGTGGCTGAACTGAACTCCTCTTACAGTGTTATAGTGTTTTACTCCTTGAGAAAGTGATGATGTTTAGTTTTTGGCTTTTCGCTTTTCTATCTTTCTGGTATCAAGGTAATAAAGCAGTAACTCCATGGAGTGCAGATCCAGCTTTGCTCTGTTTAATTATCTAGATAGCAAAAGCCAGCCCGTAAAATGGAAGATCACAGAATAATATATAACAAGAGTAGTGAAATCCCTGAGGCCTGTGGCTTCTTGCACATGGAACCAATATCTCAGTTGTGTCAATAAATATTAGGCATAGATGGTTCCCTTCTCACACGGTCTCTAGTCCACCTGAGGCCAGTGTTGCTCTGAAATGGAGTTCATCTGGGTTTGCACTTTTCTGCAGACACTAACAGTGACAGCAGGACTTTGTGCTGTGGGACAATAGTGGTCATGGCAGTTCTGCCACTATTTATTCCTTCCTTTGTTTGTAGCACCAATAAATCTCTGTGAATGACTGGAAATGTGAGTGTCAGAGGACTGAACACCAGAGAAAGTGGGAAGATTAAATGGTATCTAACTCACAGTGTAGCTGGATGGATAATCTTTACAGTAGTCCATTCATCAGACACCAAGAAAATGTTTACATCACTTTAATTCATTTTTCACTGATTATCAATACTTGGTAACCATGTCATGTCAGTGGACTATTTCAGGATGTGCCATAAGGTAAAAAAGGAATTCCCTGTGCCTTTAACAGCAGAATGCAGCATGTAGCAACATGAATCTGTTTGTGTGAATCCAGCATGTCCAGGCTTGTCACAGCCACCTAAATGCCCTTTCAATAACACTGTAATTTCTTCAAACAAAAGCCTTTGCAATTTGACCAGAAATATGACTGGCACACAGGCTGTGTTACTGAGTGCACAGGACAGCCTGACTCGATCACAGCTCCAAGGTCCAGCCTTCTCACCTGTACACTGTATTTTCCTGCTGAGCAGCATGTTTGATCTGAAGGTTTAGGTTTCTTTGAAAATTTTAACTTTTTTGTTTTCCTGAGGCTTGAGTTGTTATTTAAAGACTAGTCCTCCAATTTTCTTTTCAGAAGAAAATTATTGCCCTTCTGGTTTTCTGATGACCTGAGACTGCAGATTATAGCCTCTCTGTACTGATTTGTGCCGTAGGAACACAGTTTGCAAAAGAAGGAAGGTAGTTCTTTACCCTAAGCAATAAACACCTTGTGTTAGGCAAAAATACCAACGTAATAAAGCGGTTTAGCATCATCAACCTGCACCTATTGGATTAGTGCACTGGAGTAACAGAGTTATGGATGCTGGAGAGCATCTCTGGAGATCACCTGGTCCAAAACCTTACTCAGAGCAGGGTCACCTTCAACAGCTTCCTCAGGGTTGTGTTTGGTGTTCAGTATTTCAAAGATGAAGAAACCACAACTTCTCTGTGCAACCATTCTAATGTCCCACCCTCATGGTAAAACTATGTTTTAAACGGAATTTTGTGTATCTCAATTAGAGCTTGTTGCCTCCTGTCCTTTTAGTGGATACCAGTGCTTATATTTAGGAATCAGAATCTAAGCATTTAGCTGCTTCTCTTTGGAATGATGGCATCCTTTCATAAAATTTCTTTAAGTCAGGAGCTGGAAAAGAAAGGACGTTTTTGTTTTTCCCGCAAGATGCTTCCCACTCCCTCATTTGAAGTGCTAAGTCCTGCACTTGGGTCACAACAACCCCTGCAGTGCTGCAGGCTGGGAGAAGAGTGGCTGGAAAGCTGGAAAAGGACCTGGGGGTGTCAGTTAACAGCAGCTGAACATGAGCCAGGTGTGCCCAGGTGGGCAAGAAGGCCGATGGCATCTGGCTTGCACCAGCCATAGTGTGGCCAGCAGGTCCAGGGCAGGGATTGTCCCTCTGTGCTGGGCACTGCTGAGGCCAGACCTCAAATCCTGGGTTCAGTTCTGGGCCCCTCATGACAAAAAAGACATTGAGGGGCTGGAGCGTGTCCAGAAAAGGGAACAGAGCTGGGGAAGGGTCTGGAGCACAAGTCTGATGAGGAGCAGCTGAGGGAGCTGGGGGGGCTCTTGCTTTCTAAACTCCATGAAAGGAGGATGGAGCCAGGTAACAAGTGACAGGATGAGAGGAAATTCCTCCAGTTGTGCCAGTGGAGGTTTAAATCAGATATTAAGATTTTTTTTTTTTCACGGAGAAGGTCGTCATGCATTGGAAGAGACTGTTCAGGGAAGTGGAGTCACCATCCCTGGACATCCAAAAACATGTGGATGTGGTAGTCGAGGACATGGTTTAATAGTGAACATGGTGGTGCTGAGTTGACAGTTGGACTTGATGATCTTAAAGGTCTTTTCCAACCTTATCAATTCTGTGATTCTCTGGTTCTCTGATTTCCAAGTCAGGAATGTCTTAGGGCTCCAACTTGGTGGCACAACTCTGTGCTAGTTCCTTACTGACTGCCCAAGTTGAGCCGAACTGTTGTGAAAGACAGACTATGTTCCTCACAGGGACAGTGAGACTCATCACTGTGTCACTGGGAGAATCACACTTCTTCCTAGTAAGTTGGCTTTTCTCTTGTTTTATGGAGCATTCTGGTATCTGTTGAGAAAATTCTGTTTAGAAATGTGTATTAATGGTTCAGAACATGAAGTCACAGGACAAATCTAATTTTAAGCATGTATAATTTGACGAGAGCAGAACCACATGGATGTGCAGTCAGAAGTTAGTGGTTAAACTGCTGCTTTGCTGAGCAGAACAGAGCATTTCTTACTACACTCATGAGCTACAGAGCAAAACAATTGTATTTGCAGTTTTGGGCTGTTAGATATTTGTAAGCATAACTGGGTTTCCAGATACCTTCCAGCAATGGAAACCAGTCAGTCTTCTAATTGACTCCAATACATCACATAAAGCTGGTGTTACACCATATCTTCTCCACCAAGGTTTGCAGGTAAATTCAGGCTGAAGCCAGGTGGCAGGTGTAATTCTCCATATTTACACAAAATTATAGTAGCTTGGCTTTTTGTGACATTTTTGCCTTTAAAAATATTTTTAATAATAAATCTAACAGAAGTAAGCAAATATTATTTTGCTCTTATGAATAAGCTTAGAAAAAGCGTGAATGATTCATAATCCACCTTTTAAATGGTGTTAAATGAGCAAACTGAGCAAAGAAAAGATCCAAGAACTATTTTCAGAGTTTTCCAGTCTTGGCAGATTTACAGACCAAGATGCTGAAGTTGACATGTGCACAGCAGGAAATGACTCATGAGGAGCCAAAATCCTAACGTGATACCTGTTTTGATAATTAAAATAAAATTAATGGCTGTTTATTCCTGCAAATAGTCTTGAGATAGCTTACAAGTACAATTAAGTATAGAAATACAAGTCTGGAATACCAAGTAATGTGTCCTCTTGCTCTCAGTCTTATCTAGACTATCCCTAGCAGATGCTTCTTTGGGAACATTCAGTGATGCCGATTCAACACCTATACCAATCAGTCTCTGTCAATGCTTAATTATTGTCCTGAGACAAACATTTTCCTTTAGTAAAATTCTGTTGCTCTGAATTATGCTATTTTTCTTTTTAAAAGACAAGACCTTTATGTATAAATTTCCTTCAGTTTTTGCTTTCTTGAACTAATCAAATCCTTCAGCTTGCCTTCAAGCTTGAGTCATCATTTCTAAATGTTGACTGGTTTGGTATGTTGTGGTTTGGGGATTTTTTTTTGACCTTTTCCAGTCTTTCTCCAGTTAATTTATATAATTCTTAAGCTCCAGTTTGCAGGTACAGGTAGTGTAAATAGCGGTGCAAATAAAAATGATTACAGGAATCACCTCTTTAATTCATCATTTATCCAACTCTCTCGTCAGAACACTTTATCTGCTCTATTTTAACATATTTTTGAATCCTTTAACATTTATATGGTTCCTCCAGCCCTGGTGTTTTCCCAATAAATGCTTCAGTGACAGTCTCAACCATTTGTCACTTGCCCATTTGCAAGCAGGTGTAATGCAGTAGTACTGCACAGTTTGCAGCTGCCATGTGACGTGTAGAGCCCTAGGTTTCTCTTCTGTGAGAATTTAGGTTTCTCTTAGTGGTGTGATCAGATTCTGATCACCCCTCACTGAAAACAGCATGGTTTTGGAGTCAGAGAACTGCTCTGACATAAATTCAGTGTGAAGGACACCCTCACCAGTGCTCTTGCTCTGCTAACTCAGAAAATATGGATACACCTCTAACACCTCCACACGACTGTGCAGACCCAGTGGGGCTTTATGGCTCCGCTCTCCACCCTGTCCTGTACAGCAAACTGGTAATCTCTTAAATCTTAGCATATAAACCTAAGAGCTACTAACCCTTATTTCTGAGGAGGAAAACTGTGCTGTGGGTCTCTTCACGGCTGGATTTATACCTATCCAAACTACTCAGTGTGTGTGTGTGTGGAAAGATTAGTGACAGCCGTTCTGTTACAGATAACACGCAGTCCCCCGACTATCAGTCACGAGCAGAACGTGTGTTTTAGCAGCAAAGCACAGCAGTTTGCTTAATCTTTTGGATGCAAAGGGTAAAAGGTCTTGCTTCCAACCCTTGCTGAGTCTGTGCCTCACTCAGGCACCTGCAGAAAGGTCCGTGAATCAATTTTGAGCTGGCGCTGCCGTGTGCCCCTCAGTGCGTGGCTCCAGCCACAGCGGTGTCCGGCACAGCACGGTAGCGTAGCAACAGCTTCAAAATACAGACCTGTATTAGCTAGGAAATTGTCCCTGCACAGCGATTGCAGCAATGGCAAACACAATGTAAATAATGTAGGCCACACCAAGAGAAAATTAAAATGAGATTTATTTACTCATTTATTTTTCCTCATATATGTTTCATCTTGTGAGACCCTCTTTGATGTCCTGAAAACAAGGCTCTTATCCCAGCATGGACTGATTTTTTCTTTTGAAACATCTCAGCACCTATGTTTTCCGAGTGAAAAATATTTGGATTTGTGATTACTTCTTTGCTGGCCTTGAAAACTTATCTGTGTAGCAGTACTGTCACCTGTTAAATGGATCCTGTCCAAAACAGAGCGATTTGTGTTATTTCAAATTGGTTATTTCAGAAGTACCTAAAGATCAGCTCTACTGAGACTAACATTCTACAAACACAAAATAATGCATAACCCCTGCAGAGAAATAGGTGATGATATATATCAACTATTTTGGAGTCTGCAATAGGAAAGCAGCTTTTCTGCTCTGCTCTTTGTTTTCTTTACATATCAAGGGTTGGATTTGGCTCATCCAACTGAAGGTGTATCTGTAAGCCATTAACGACACCTCTGCAGGATGTCTAGGCTCTTTTTGCAACAAAAAACTGTCTGAAATAGCACGATGAGCTGTTAATTCCTGTGGCCAAGTGCAGGCACCACCTGTAAGGTGATGTTATTTGTTAGGTAGACTCTGTTCGTTCTATAGAGTGGGGCCTGATTCAGTTTTCCAGCCACGGGCATCCCCTGCTGGTTTAGATGTCTAAAGGCTTTTTCCTGGCCTCCAGCTGCCTCTGCAGGCCATGGGTGTCCCGTATATCCTGTCTCATATATGTTTATGGATTTCCTCAGCTATCCTATCAAATGCTGCTGGATATCTCGGTTTAGGCAACGGCATCAAGCCATAAACTTTCATTGAAACTAATAGCATAGCCACCTGAAGTTAAACAAGCTGAATGCCACCAGTGACAGTCTAAACACAAATCTTGGATGACTAGATAAGACTAGAAGTGAATTCTGGTAATGGTCATCTGGAAACAAACTTTGGATTGCTTAATTTTTTTTTCAGGCTATTTAATTTCCCTTTTTGTTTCAGTGTCCACACTCAGCAACAACTGAAGTGCAATAGTCATCAAGCATTGTGATGTTAGATACTTCTACTGTTCACTGAACAGTCTAAATTAACCAGATAAAATAACACAGTAGATTTTAGAATCTTTCCAAGACTGAGAACCAACACTCTAACTTCAGTCAACTTTTATCCTTTTATTTAGCAGCAATCCCCATATATGTCTTTCAACTCTATTTGTTTTAGAATTACTTTTTATTTCAGACACCACAGTAGAAGAGTCAACCAAACACACTAGATTTGAATTCCTAGGTACACCTTCAAACACATCTTAAGATTTTAATTGTGAAAAGAAAAATTGTTTGTTTCTTTGTGTCATAAGACCCTGTATTGAAGGCAAATTTCCCACTGTTCTGGCACTGTATTTACCAGTTCATTTAGAAGTATTTTCAGTGTCCCGTCACACCTTTGGTTGTGGCTGAAAAAAGACACATCAATATTTTGGTGTACTGGTGACAACTTTAAAAATATTTACCCCTTCTTAATGGGAAATGTTATGAACCTGTATGAAACTGCCTTCTGTGGAAAAGGGGAAAAAAAGGAGGAAGTGTGTGACTCTAAAATGAGTAACTGATTTGTCATTTGCAGATGTGATTTTTATATTTAGATCTCAATCTTTTTCATATCAATTAATGAAACAATTGTAGGTGAATTTTTACTGATGGTAGTCTCTGATAATGTAAGATGTCAGTGACATGATGTTACAATGATGTGATCAGGGATAGATGAGAAGGGAATTTGTCAGTGCACAGGTCTGCTTTCAGTACAACCAGCAGTGTTTGAAACCAGGACTTTGATTCACAAGTTAATTGATTTTCTGTTGCAGCCTCCATGCAGGTGTTAATGAAGTAAAACTCGAGAACATGTCTTCTGAGAGAAAACCATTCTCTTCCTGCTTATATGTTTATAAAAGATGAGGCACAGAAAGGTAGAAATCTGCACACTGACCAAGATGGTTTCTTGGGGATTCTAGGTAATCTGAGAAAGAAATTAATGGGACTGGATGTGACCTTTTGGAACATAAAATCGAGTATCCTGTTACAGACAGCCTCATCATGTAATACTTCATTCATAAAGTGATCAGGGTCTAGTTAGAAACTATTACTATTATTAATTTTGGAAATCTGTTTCAGAATGTCACTGCTCTGAAGTTTTGACAGTTTAATTTCCAAATTACCTTTATTCATGTGCAGCTAAAACATCCTTGCTCTTGTGCCAGCATGGTCCATTAGCATTCATTCACGCATTTAGCTCTTTTTAAAATCAGTTTAGGCTTAGACAACCTCAGATATTTTGGGGCTAAACCAGCCAATCCTTTTTGTCTCCAGTTCTGCCAGTCGTCATAGTAATCCCCTTCTGCACATGTTTTCTTTCCACAAAGGTGCCTTTTTTTTTTCACAGCTGCATCTTGTCTCAGGTTGCTTCTTCTTTTATAGCTAAACTAAACAAGCAACAAAAAAAGAGATTCCTTTAATAACCTCCTGGTTTAAAATACCTGTGATTGTTTAAGTAAACAAACTCTATTTGAGGTGAAATGTCTATGTTGCTGTTCTTTGGGAGATCTCAACACTGTATCCCTGCAGCTTGAGGGCTGGTCGAGAAGCAAATGGAAGGAATGGAAGCTTTGCATCTGAAAATATAGGTATTTAATCACTCTTCAGACCTCTGCTCACATGTATTTGTACCATTTTTGTATTTATTCTAGAGTCTATTTGATTAAAAATCTGACCAGCAGGAGTGTTTTATATTTGCCCACATTTATACTTGGTCTATAAATATGTTCATCCTTAGCTGTAACATTGATACTTTGGGTGGCCCCTGATTGCAAGAGGGTCTTTGTTAGCCAGAAATGGCCAGTGAGGTGCCCAAATGATACCGTCAAGTCCTCAGTAAACACGAATACTAGAAGAAATAATTTAAACTTATAAAATTTTTATTTTTCTTAATGTCATCAGAAATTCTTCCTAATTTTAATATCTATCAGCTAGAAAATTTCCAGATAAGTACTGGAGAAAATAATTTAGGAATACTGATTTTCATAGAGTAAAAATTGACCTAACAGTCCTTTTTTTAGCTTTTTTGTTTGTTTTTTAAATATCACACTGTGATTCAGACATGGCAGGTAACCTTTCTTGTACATTTCATGGACTTTTTCACAGGCCATCAAAAAGTGCCATTAAACGTGAAGACAGCACACATATCCCAGCTCTTAAAAAAAAGAAGTGCTGCAGCATGCTTAATACTCTGATGCTTATCCATGAAAAGAATAAGCCTATTCTCTTATCTTATATAAAATCTTATATGCCTAATGTTTAGCTACAAGAACTTTAATTCACATTTTTCTCACCATTTTAAATTAATTTCTCAATGCCCAAAGTCAGTACAAGGCCATATTTCCATGGAAAGTTACTAAAAGAATATACTGGACAAACGTCCAGTTTCAAAAACCTGTTGTACACCATGTGGCCTGTTTTGAAGAGGTACCAATCTGTCTTCCCTTTCTTTGGTGAGCACATGGATTTGTAAATAATCACAGTAAGTAGTTTCCAGTTACACAGTACATAGTTACCCGGTGACATAAAAAACACCACCTTCGTCGAAACACCACAGATTGATTTATATGTATATCATGCTGAATGAGTACATCATTTATTGGACTTCGTGAGGCACCTTAAATTCACTATTTTTCACCAAATATAGGCAGGATGCTTATCGGTTGAATCACTAACTTCCTCATGGTCCTAACTCCTGTCCTTGGTGTGCTGGCGCCTTGCAGGAGCCCGTATAAAGAGCAGCCGAAGTTCAGAGCAGCAAATTCAGTCACTCGGCTCCTCCCTGTGAGATTGCCGCGAGTGAAGTTCGGCCGGAGCAGAGTTTCTCTGCGGCCCCGGGCGCGGATTGGCCCCGCACCCGCGGCTGATAACAGCTAAAAATAGCCCCGGTATAAAAGCGCGGCCAGCAGCTCAGCCACCCTGGCATTCCCTCCTCGCCTGCCAGCCGGGGAGGAGACCGGGCTCTCCAAGTCCCTGCGAGGATGTGACCAAAGAGCGCTCTGCTGCCTAATTCCGCTTAACAATTAACTTGTCAAGACTGGATTGTGTGACTCACGGGGATGGGTAACTCAGTACTATTTTATAAAAAAAAAGGAAAAAAAAAAAAAAGGAAACAGGCTGAAGGCTAGATTTTCCAAGCAGAGCGTGACAGGTGGGCTGGTGGAATGTCTTTGGAAGCCTGCCTGTAGAATATTGTGCACCAGAATGTTATACTTGTATAGATATTCACATAATCACCTGTATGGAGAGCGTACTCCATGACGATAGAGTTCTGGACACTTGGGAAAACAAATGTTTTTCCATTTGACAATGGTTTTACTAAGCTGACATTGAGGAGCTCAGGAGTCTATTCTTAGCTTGCTGTTGATTCTGGGGAAATTGGGTCATTTCCTTGCATTTTTGTTCCCTTTCAAGCTTTTGTTTTAAGATGTAGCCTGAGGGATCAGTGGGTTCAGTGTTTGAGTGCATTGCAAGATAAACCTTCGGGCGTCTGAAGTCCTTTGGATGAATAAAGAAGACACCAGTGTTGAAAAGCTCCCTTCATAAAGACTGGCAAAGGTTACACTGACTTGAAAACCAGGTGTAAACAGGGAAAGAATTAGGAAGCATTAAAAATCAGTGGGACTATCAGCCCTATCAATAATAAACTATTCCCACATGTTTTACTTCCAGTGGCTCTGAGTTCTCCTCTTTGATTTTATGAAGCTTTGCACTATGAAATTTGTATGTGTGGATTCCCCTTCGTTTTATTTACAGCATTTTAATTTTTTTGTTTGGTTTACAAAAATACAGTGCAAGGTTTATAAAATCTTGGGAGAGTGATAGATGACCTGGCTAATGTGCTTTCAGTTTTGATTCTATATACTTAATTATCTAAAAAGGACTATCAAGTACCTTTTAATTTGTTGCTTAATTGCTAGACCTCTCATGGCAAATGAGATGTTTGCAGAGTGTGTTGGTTTGATAGTTCTGTAGCCTAAGGTCGTCTTCTTCTGCTCAGGAGACCCAGCATGGTCAGAGGTGAAACTCCCTCACAGTGACTTCCACCTAATCAAGATGCAGAGCTGAGAGGAGTCAAACCTCACAACACACACAACTTCACCCTTCTGAACTGTGCAGGGGAATTTAGGTTTTCTCTCAACATCATGAGATACCTTTAAATATATTTATTAATTAGTCTGGTATCAACTCTGACTTGCTGCTTGGCTAGAAATGGGTAGAAGTTGCTAATAATGAGTAACGGGGTCCATATCTCATTGGGACTTTTCTAACTGATGTAGGTCTCACAGGAAAACCTAGTCCATTTTCTACAGAAATGCATCAGAGTTGTCACCAAGGTCAGAGCAGTGAGACTGCAACAACAAACTTGGCTTTGACATTTTGGTGGTCTGTGAGGTTGCTCCCAGGTATTGCAGCTGCTGGCCAAGGGTCCACACCTTTCTTATAAAAGTGATACCTGCTACACGCTCTGTGAAAATTTGTGATTTTGGCAAAAGATGTAAAATTTTTGGAAAATCTTCCACTTAAGTGGCAAAAAACCCCTTATGTCTTTCTAGTCAGACTACCCAGTATTCCCAGTTCTGACAGACTTAAACAAGGCACCACTGTTATTTTGACTGTGCTCAGTGCTGAATTTCACCAAAAAATTTACTTTTGGTCTTAAGCCAACCTCTGTTTTAAGAGCTACTACCACCATCTTTCACTTAAGGATGTGGGACATGTTTTCTGAAGTCCTAATGAGCTAGGTTTGCTGGTCACCAGCTGGTCACCATCAGTCACCACCACTGAAGTGAAAGTGTGTTTGCAGAAAAGAAGTTCACATCTGTGCTTAACTAACCATCTTGCTTCAATTCATCCTGGATGTCTGCATTAACTGCAGTGAAAAGGGTCCCCAAGCAAAAAAATAACCTAAAATGAAGTATCACCAAGTCAACTTTAGGTGCTGCAAGATGTTGAACTTCTACTTTGAAGTTCTTAGAAAGGAAAGAAAGAACAAAGAACCCATAATTTGTTTCATAACAGGTTGAGGTGATGCACTAGGGCAAGTGAGCTGGCAAACTTTGTGGAAAGTTTATCACAGAAGAAGTACCAAAAGGTGAAATGAAAAATGAACAAAGGCAATTTATAAAGGAGAATGGAAGAGTTCTTCAGTTCAGTGTGAGGCTCAAGGTCAGCCAGCTGCATTAACCTGGGTGAGTAGCACTGCCATTGACCAGAGGCATCACCATTGCAGAGGTTAAACTTTGCTGCCACAGAGAGATGTAAGAATGTTGAGCCCTGCTATTTCACACTGATCCAGTGTGAGCTTTTCAGGGACCAAAAATCCAGAGACCCTTTTCTTAAGCCAAACGGTACATACACCACAGAGGCTCCTGAAATCCACAGTGCAGATCCATGCTCATAACCTGCTGTGCAGGTACTGATGACAGCATGTGAACCCATGGGGACTAGCCTGAGTCATAATTTCAGACTGAGCTGTTGAAGGCTCCACCTTTTAGAAATAATGTGCCTCAGAACACAGAAAGTAATTTCAGCTTTCAGCCAAATTGTTTGCTAAACAACTGTGTGAAACACAAATGTATCCAATGAAATCAGCAGCGACTGTGCATTCTTTGAGCTTTATTTACAGGGAGGAATTGAAGCCTACCCTGAGGTCTGCATGAGTTGTACATGCCATTTTGAACACTTTCTGTAAATAATAATTCATAAATCAGGATTAAAGTAATGTGTTCTGTGCTGGTCTTTTGTTTGGGGGGAGTTTAATCCTAGTTTGCATGTTCATACTTCAAATCTTAATTAATTTAGACTTAAGACAAAAAGCATACAAAGAAGTGAACAGAAATAATCTAAATAGGGACTTGCACAATGAAATGAGACAGGCATAGGCATTACTTACGTACTTTTACTTGGAAGTAAAATCACGTAATTTTAGTTCTATGACAGTAGTGAGTCAACAACAATGGGTACATCACACTTACCTGGTGCTGGTTTTTTTTACCACAATAGCATGGAGGATTCATTTTAAAAAGCAAGGGCTGAGGATTTCTACATTTCTCCTTTCATCAGCTGCATTATCCATATAGCCCACAGTTTGGGACAATCTGTCATGCTCTCTATTGTATCTCCTACAATACCACTTTCCAGAGCAGTCTCAGTCCTGGTTGGAAGTATCTTTTGTTTTTAATTGAAATGTCAGTTTTGGGATGATAGTGAAATAAACCACTGCCCTCTAGAAGCCTCTGTACTGAATGCAGCATTAGGAGATGATTTTGTACCTTTTCAGAACCACTTCCTTACAAATGGATACCTGAGGCTGTCTCAATGTGAGCACTGAGATCATTATCCATAATGAAATCCCTCTTTACACTGAACAGCACCAGGTTTTCTCATGAAGGTGTTAATGCTTATTAATGTTACAGCAAAATTTGATGCTGCATCCATGTGAAAACATAATTATATATAAAAATAATTTCATGGTTTTGGACTAGAACTTACTTTGCAAAACTCCAGTCTGAGCTAAACAGAAGAGTTTCAGCAAGATAATTTTAGAGCTAAAATAATGCTTTTTAATGAAAAGATAAAGGAGAGCTGCTGTAGCTCATGGCTGTGATGGATTCATAATTTCTGGGGGTGAGTGTAGAGTGGGTTATCTCAAACTCACTAGTTAATGGAGTGCAAAGTTTTCTGGTCTAGGCTTTTCCATCCCATCTCATTTATTGGGACATTCAGGCTGTACAGCTGTTATTGTATTTCTTGATGTCTTTTCTTCCATTACCTTGAGTGTGGGAAAATTTAGAAGAAGGAACAAACTCTCAGTTCTTCCATCAAACCAACACATTTTGAGGTACTATACATCTTTAGAGTTGAGGGAAAGTATCTGCTTACCCAGTGTTGGCATGAGGCTGATGAGAAGAGCTTTATATGTCCTTGCATGTCTTGTACATTTGGGGAGGGGAACCTACTGTCTAGCCCCAAATATCTGAGACAAATCTTTTAATTTTTCTGAAATTCAAACAAGACATTGATAGTGACACATTGTAACTCAAAAGAATATAAAAATTATTGGATTGATTCCTTGCAGCTGTTAACTTGGTGTGTTGCATGTCAAAACTACTAGCGTCCAATAAATGCAGTTGCAAATTGCCAGTAATTTAGAACTGTCTCTGGAAGAGATATTTCCATAACACGTTCAGACCACCCTGGCTGCTGCTTAGGTGTGGGGTTTTTTGGCAAGTAAGCAGTTAAATAAGTCCCTATTAAAATCGTAGCCCCGAATACCACTTACTGCATTTACTGCAGCTGCACCAAGTTTTTACTTCTTTTCATCACAACAATGAAAAACATCACCTGTGCCGTATAAAACTTGCAATACCTGCTCTCATGGAACGAGCTGGGTGGAAGCACTGGGGGTGGATGTGCTTTGTGCCCTGACCCTTCTTGGTAACTTAGTGGTCTGCTGGAGAACTGCATGATAGAGTTACATTCTGGATGCTTGGCCTCTGCTTCACCCCCTCGGGACAAATCTTTGCTGGAAGTGAAGCTTGGATCAGGGCAGTGAAAGCTGATAGTGCATCAGAATTCACCTACAATAGAGGTCTTATGTGGGGACATGGCCGTTCCTTTTCTGAAGCTGTCCTCTTCTTTTATTAATGGGATGACGAGCTCATATTCATTTCTATATCTCATAAACCTCAAAGTATAATGACTTGTCTTATGAGGAGTTCATAATTCAGTGTCTAATGTTCTTGCATGTAACTCAAAGCCTCTGCTACTTCTGACTTGTGAGAAAATGATAGGCCAAACTAAGTGACTCATTCTTTGCAGTAAAATGAGAGTGTACTAATTATTTATCAGTGTCTTACCCTTAATTTGGCTGAAGAAAGAGCTGATTTTATAACACACAAAAGAGCTGTGTAGACAGTAAAAACCATTATAGTCAGAAAGGTTCCACCCAGATGTAAGTGAGAAGTCAGTTTTATATGACAGAAAAGCAGTAAATGCATGAATAGATTCCTACAGCAGTGCATATATATGTATATATATATTTATATATGCATTTATATATATTTCCTCCTACTCACTGCCTTCTACAATGTTTATCCTAAATTCAGCTTTCAGAATCTCTTTTAAAAAACCAGCATTATATGAACAAGGACTCTGTTATTTCTGGTCTCTTATAGAGGTTCCACAGGGGTATTTTTGTAAAGCAGAGGAGGTTTTTTTGAGGTGGGCTGGCTTATTCTTTCTGGGGATACCTAAAAGCACAGCTGGAATACCGGATGTGTGGTATTCGCTCCTCAACTTCTGTAGCCTCTGAGCACCCCGTATCAGGTCCTGGGGCAGGAGGTGAGCACACGGTGGTGCCTGGTGGGTGGAAGCAGATGGGTAAGGCACTTGCAGTGGCAGCACTGCCCAGAAGCACCCTGAACCAGGTGGGATCCGGCCTGCTCCTGCAGAAGTTCATATCCGGGTTGGGATGATAACGGCTGTAGGGCACCTTCGCTCCCTTTGTATTGCAAAGTTTCCCTTCTGCTTTGCTGAGCCTCAGCAAAATAATCTTTGTCTGCAAACTAATTATAACACACCAGTAAACCCAGACAGTAATTGGGAGGGAAGGATTTGAGTGTTTTGACATATCGAGTCACACACTGAAATTGCTACATCGAGAGTTTGACTTTCAGAAGCGCAAGGCACGCACAGCTTCTGGAGTGAGGGATGGCACGTGCACAGGAATCAGGACTAAAGCCATAGATTTCTTTTACTTAAAAATTACTGCGGGATTTTTCTGACCATTACGTGTTTATCTCATTACCCTGGGCTCAGTGGAAAAAATTAGACACTTCTAGGGCATATTTTTTCATTCTAAAATAGACATCTAAATAGGTCACATGCATCACAACTTGTAAGTGCCGATATTTTGAAAGTTGATTTTATTTCTGCCTTCTGGTTTAGCATTAGCAGCATTACCTCATTACTGTGCTCATAGCTGGCAGTATTTTCTCTTCCAGAGCCAATAGAGATGGTCCTGTGATATAACTTGTTCAAACCACTTGCCTATATCAAAACAATGTTTTCAGCGAGGCTGGAGCTACAGGTAACCTCAGTCAAGATGACCCATTTCCCATTGTACCCAGGAACCTTCATTAAAGAGAAATTATGTCGCCACGAGGTGCTAAAGCAAAACAATTTTTCAGCAAAACCCAAAAGCTTATAATTATATAGTTAATAATGCATTATTTAGGGATGCATTTTAGAAATACAGTGATTACTCTTAAGTTTTTGGCAGACTTTTATAACTGTAATGCATAATTACAATGCAATGATTCTTTCTGCCACATGTAAGTACACTTAGCCCATGTCCTTGGAAACTTGCCTGTAGGCCTAAGAACAATTGTACTCTAAATGTTTGGTAATTAATGTGCCTAGTCCAAAAATTACATGTAAAAATTTGAAATCAAAGGAGTAATAACACTTAATTCTCTTATAGTTAACCTTCCAGTTATTTGAATGAGTGCTAATTAGATCTAAAAACCATGAGCATACTTTTAGAGTAATTATAATGATGATTATGTTGTAATTACAGTTGCAACTGCATAATGAGATTTACTCGTTAACCATTTCAGTCCTTCATGTAGTGCACATGAAGCGTTGTGGGAAAATTCCCACAGAAGTTACCCAAAGGGCCACGGAGATGTTGGCTGTGGCTGCTTTGGAGCTGTGTCAAATGCCTAGAGGTCACAGAGGGAATTGGAGATCATCACAGAAGCACAGAGCTAAGAGCACTTTCAGGAAAGGCGAGTGTTTGATCATGTCAAAGCCCTCCCCAAAAGGCCTGTCTGTGTCAGAAGGGGAGGGTAAAACTGCTCACGTTGGGCAGCTCGAGCTGCCAACAGCTTGTGAGCCAGAGCTCTGGCAGTCCTGAAACAGGATCGGGGCAGAAGCGCCGAGAGAGACTTCCCGAAGGCAGGAGGACACAAAGTCCCTTCAGGCAGGGATGGGGATGAGGAGGAGGTGCCATTGACCCCTTTGCCTCTGCCCACTGTCCCCTCCTGTGCCAGCACTCCCTCCCTTCGTGCCTTTTGGCTGTGTCAGGACTTTCTGTGGGTGCCACCTCACGCTCAGGGCTGCTGTGCGGTGCCCTCTGAGTCATGCAAGGAACGCAGGGTGAAGGAAAGGGAGTAGGGATGACAGCAGCACGTCAGCAGCAGGCTGAGGCCCTTGGAACAGTTCTCCCATGCTCCACCCAGCAAATCATCGCTCTCCTGTCCCCCATCTACACCCAGCACCCCGAGGGACATGCTGAGAAATAGTTGTGGGACCCAAGCATTCCCATTCCTCTGCTCCTGAGCTCCATCACCAGCGGTGGCATCACAGGTGCTTCTCTCACCTGCGTATCCAGTTTTGGCTTCTGTACCACTTTGTACCACACACATGGCGGGGGTTGCTGAGGCAAAGCTCCACTTTTCTTCCCGTTCCTTGATTGATCCAACAGACAGTGCACAGGCTCTTTTTCCCTTACCTTTCTTAGCAATAACAATATTAGGATTTAGAACAGCTAGAGGCAGGACAAACACCCTTCAGAAAAGCAGAAAAAAACATCACTGTTGCTTAAAGCAACGAAACCAGCCCTGCTGCAGGACTTCCTTCTTCCCTGTCCCTGGTGCTCCCAGGTGTAGAATAAGGGAGGGAACAATAGAAATGCTGAAAACAGGGAAGAGCAGAATTATTTGCTCAGAGACTGATACTGCCGTAGGTACCAGGAGCTTGTCTCCTCCCCTGTGAGTTTAACCCCACCCTCTGTTTTTTTATGCTCCGGGCTATTTTGGGCAGGCAGTGAGGGCTGCAGCTCTGACAGATGAGGATACTGTACTAGAGCACAGTAGCACTTGTTGCTCTGAAGAACTGCTGTAACAGGGACTGCTGCTCTGCTGCCTGCCTTTTCTTAATTATTATTAGTTTAATAACCTGCAAACTTGTTTACTCCACTGCTTTCGAGCTCTATCATTACAAATGATGTTTTAAGAGCTTTGTGAGAGCGGTTCAGAAGGGAAACTCACACGCTGTGCAGTTGAAACCTCCTTTTGCCACTTAATAGCAAGAGATCAGCTGGTAGCCTTGGGGGTGAAAAATGACAGACTCTGTTGCTGCTAATGGGGAAGGAAAGGACCCTGAAATCGAGCTCTTTGTGAAGGTAAGTTGCGCTGTGAACTGGACACTGGTGTGACTCTTGGATCGGCTCAGCTTCTAGAGAATAATCAAACTTTAATTTTCTGGCACTGAGCGGAAGCGGTGCTGTGACAGCCTATTATCTCCTGCACTCACGCTCACTCTGCTTTCTTCTTCGTGACATTAGAATTAGGTAATGTTGTGGAGGGAGAGTCAGAGTTCCTGTGTTTTATTGTTATTTCTCTCCTCGTGAGTTTGTTCTGTTATTCTTAGCCTGCTGCCTGTAATGTACTGTGTCCTAACTTTAGACTTGAGGCTGTAGGCTTCAGATTTTGCTGTATGAATCCTGACTTTCTTTTCCATTTTTGGGAAGAGCTGAGGGGTGCCAGGATTTGGTACCGCAGCAGAGGCTGTTGGGTCTGAAATGCTGATGGACCATAAAACGATAAGGATTGAGATAAGCTGTGAGTCTTCTGATTATTTACTGCAATACTTCCTTTTTTTCTAAACCAATAAAAACTTAATCGGTTTTTACTGTTGGTTTCCTCGGCCTGAAGCTCATTCTGATTTTATAGAAGGTTAACTGAGAACAGAAACCAATTTAACGAAAATATAGAAAAATGACTGCACCTGTTATGTGGTAGGGTTTAAGAATGTTTCAAGTTGTGTATGACTGTTGGTCTTGGGCTGTAAAAACCTTGCCATTAAAATCAGTGACGCAGTTGAAACCCATGACATATATAACCTTATTAACAGCAAACTTTGTGCAAACTCTGTCTCAGTGAAGAGCTCAGATTTTTTGATATTCAGAGTGTTTTAAAGCCTCTAAACACATTGAGGCTGAAATCCCCTATGCTCATGTAAAATCGTGGAACAGCTTGGGTTGGAAGGGACCTTAAAGATCATCTTGTTCCAATCCCCCTGCCATGGGCAGGGGTATCTTCCACTAGACCAGGTTGCTTAAAACCTTGTCCAGCCTGGCCTGGAACATTTGCAGGTGTTTGGTCTCTCTGAGCGTAAACATTCCTGTAAATCCATTGGATTATTATTAATACGTGGGAGTTACCTCAGACCCTTAGCAAACAGAGCCCTGAATGATTAGGAAAGCAAATTCCAACCCCTCCCTTCTGTCAAGATGAGGGTATGTAATTGCTTTGTACTCCCTGATGGATATTTTGGGCTGTAAGTTGAAATGTCAGCCACATCCATGATGTGTATACACGGCCTCTTCACACATCTTCCAAAACCAGTCAGTTCAGGTGCCGGTGCTCTGACTGAGCCAGCAGCGAGGTCTTTTTCCCTAGAAAACAGATTTGACAAGAATTTCAGGTTCATAAGAACCCCGTAGATCCTTTTTACTGAGAGCTTAATGTACTAAAATGGACCAGCATGAGTCCATACAGCCAGACACCTCACCTCTTACAAGTTGTTTCTACCAAATTGAGTTTAATGGAGATGTTTATGGGCTAAAAAATAGGTTTGTGATGTTGTTTGGCACCCTGTCATCAGTCAAATGTGTGCTGGAATGGAAATCTGTAGCTAGTGATTTGTTTTAGTGCTCACACTATTTCACTGAGGCTGACAGGGATGTTTGTGATATGTGGTTCTTTGACTACATCAGTTGTTAAAGTGAAGGTCATTGCCCAGATTCTTTGTGTGAAGCTCTGGATCCATAAGATACTGGGAAAAATGAGCACTGCATTAAACCAAGCCATGCCACCACCTGAAGATTTATAACTTCAGAAAGAACATTTTTAGTAATGTGACTTCCTGCATAATGCATATTACAGAATTGCATAGAGACTCACATAAAACACAGAGCTAGAGCAGAAGAATTAATTGGTATCTTCCTGGAGACTTTCCATTTAGGCTGAAAAATTGCAATTCTTGATGTTTTGGAAAGGTGCCATTAATTTAATTAAAAGTTTAAAAGGTTCAATAGTAAAGCATGTAACCAGAGTATTAAATTATACACCTCAGAAGTTCAAAAATAAAAAGAGAAGAACATCCAAAGGAGAGACAAGCTGAAAGCTGAAAAATAGGAGAATGTAAGAGAGTCATGAACAGGTGAAAACTTTTCTGGAGGGTCAATTTGCAAATAATAGGATATTAGTAAGGGGAGATAAACAGGAAGGCTGATCCAGGAGATACTCTGCAAAGGAGAAGATACTTATTCTGTGTGTTGTAAGGCTGGAAAGAACAGAAATGTGGTAACTTCTGGAGGACCATGAGATACTGGGATAACTGGCAAATGTAAATATATGGACCACATGAGGCAAGTTCTAACAGCAGGGGATGTTGGGATCAGTGAGCAATTCCTCATTTGATTTTTGTGAAGGTGATACTTCACCCAAGGAAAAGAGTTCTGTCCTCCATCCTTGAAGGAATACACAGAAAATACAGAGATCAGTGAGAAAATGTAGGGCAGTAGATGTGGCCTAGGGTGGAAACTCTATCTTCCACAAACCCAAATAAACCAGAAAGGGCTGTTTTTCACCAGCCACAGTGTCCCTAATAAAAGCATTTTCTGTCTCAGGTTAAAAAAAGAAAGGTGTTACACAATTGCTCTATTTCCCTTTGCTGCTTGTCAACCAGGAGCGCAGGAGCCTCAGACACAAGCAGAGAGCAGGGCTGTAACCAAAAGAGCTGCTCTGTAACCTAATGCAGGTTGGCTCGGGATGTCCTGAGCTGCACAGACAGGCTGGGCACCACCAGGACACAGCTGAGCTGCTGTGGCAGGGCCAGGTTAAGTGGTTATCACACCTGTTTGTTATCGTCCCCATTGATTTCACTCGTTTTCTAACGGTGCCCTAACCTGGATCTGTGAGGTGATTTTTTGTGAACAAGTGTTTGTTCTTGCAAGGTGCTTGATTGAGAGCAAGTCCCCCCAAATCTGGGGCAGGACACAAGGAGAGCGATGGTGGGAGCGGTGAGGTCTGCCAGGGAGGTGGTGCTGCCTCGATCAGATGTGCAGCTTGTTTGAGCAGGGCTTTGCTGAATGCTGAAACTCTGCAGCAGCAATTCCCTCTCTAAACTTGTTTGATGGGGAACTGGAGGAGGCTGCCAGAGAGAAAGGTTTGATGCGTGGTGTCGCGAGATGCTGGCAGCAGCAGCTCTGGGGAAGTGAACATTGGGAGGTAGTGCTTGCTCTGTGCTTAACCCAGCTTGTTGTAACCCAGGCTGATTTCAATCCTTTGTGTGCTGGAGAAGCAAAGTGCGTCTGTATAAACGACAATGACACCCTGATGGAAGGTATATTTAGCTTTTCCTGGCAATCTTGCACCTGTATGCGTGAACATAATGACCAAACTGAAATAGTGCTCCTTTTACATGAAGTAATACAATTAAAATTCATAAGGGAGGACCACAGGAGTTTTGTGGCTTCTTTCTGTTTGCAATGGAAACAGGTGCTTGGATATACATTCCTTGCCTTTCAGGATTAGAGTAGTACCTAATATCCAAAGTTAAATTGAAGGGAGATACGTTGTACCCATGGAAAACAAAACATGATGCAAAGAAGACAGCATTGCTCAGAATGCAGTCCAGAAAGCAAACAAACCCCACAAGTGGACCAAAGTACATTTCATTTTAAAAATCTTCCTGCTTTAGAAACACTCTATATCTTACTCCATATTTCTGCTAGTGAAAAGATGGTGATATAATGATGGTAGGAGAATGTCTGGTAAGCTGTCAGGCAGCTACTTCTAGAAGGAGCCAGTGTTGTGGCACTGATGGATTAATATTAGGAATATGTTCATCGGTATCCTGGGCTGCACCAAAATCAGAGGGACCAGTTGGTCAAGGGAGGTGATTCTGGCCCTCTACCCCACTCTTTTGAGACCCCACCTGCTCTGCTGCATCCAGCTCTGGGGGGTCCTCAGCAGAAGGAAGGTGTGGACCCACAGGAATGAGTCCAGAAGAGGCCACTAAGTTGATTACAGGGCTGAAACACCTCTGCTGTGAAGACAATTTGGAGAAGAGAAAGCTCCAGGAAAACCTTATAGAACCTTCCAGCACCTAGAGGGGTCTGGAGAGGGACCTTTCACAAGGGCATATAGGTAAAGGTGGATGGCTTTAAGCTAAGGGAGAGTAGGTGCCTATTAGATGTTAGGAAGAAATTCTGTATGTAAGGGTGGTGAGACACTGGGACAGGTTGCCCAAAGGTGTGAATCCCTGACAGTGTTCAAGACCAGGCTGGATGGAGCTCTGAGCAACCTGGTATTGCGGAAGGGGTCCCTGCCCTTGGCAGGGCAGTTGGAATGACATGGTCTTTAAGGTCTCTTCTGACCCGAACCATTCTAGGATTAGGTGAGCAAGAGCTTTTGCTTAGAAAGTGTAAGGGTTTACTTCTCAAAGTGTTCACCCACAGTCACACGGAACATTCCCCTAGGGAAAATGTGAAGGTGCTGCAAGTGTACAAAGAAGAGACCTCTCAAAGGCCTTGAGCTTCCACAGTCACTACTTCAGACATTTAACGTGTCCCCATCTGCCAGCTGACTGGGTCTGTTAGGATTATGCCTGAAAATGATGGCGAGATTTTGCACCAGACTTACTGTTCTGAATGAATGGGTCAGTCAGAGAGCCTGGCTGCCAGGACAGAGCAGTCATCAACAACAGTGTGCTCCATCAAAGTCCCAGGAGCTGCTGCTCTCAGGAAGGTGTTGATGCCCCTCTTTTGGACACAATTATCCCAGAAATTATCTCAGGGAGGAACAAAAGTTTTTTGTTTTGTTTTGTTTTGTTTTGTTTCTTTATTCTAGCATTTTTTGGGTGCATTTTCTGGAGTTTTCAAAAGTTATTTCTGCTGAACGGTGATTTCAAACCAACCTTGGTTTGGATTTTGGTGAAGTATTGTCACACAGTCTTAAAGGAAGGTACAGATAAAAGTGTTACACCTGTTACAAGCAATTGTCCCCCACTACTAAGGCTTTTGTGGTTTTAATACGAGAAAGTCACTCTGATAAGAAAACTGATTTCAGTTTCAGAATTTCAGGGTTATCACAACCAGTACTGGCTTTACAAACAGGGAGAGATAACTTGATAGGAACCTTTTAACCCTTTATAACAGGACAGGCTCTGCAGTGTATTTGACTCATAGACGGCCCTCAAAAAGTTTTTTTTACTGATGGTTAGATTCAGATTTGGAGAGCTCGAAGTTCATTTTTGTTTCTTGAGAAGTGTGGGTATTTCCTAGGTATTATGAGGTCAGCTTGGCTTTCATACAAAATCATTCCTATGTTTAGCTAGACTTTCTAGATAAAGAGGAAATAACAAAGATAAAAAAAGCACAAGGAAGAATGATGATACTGAAACATCTGGTCCAACCTGTCTGGTGGTCCAAAACTGACAATAACATTTTTTTGTTGCCAAGCCTTTCACATTTTGAAGGAGCCACAACCACCCTACAAAGCAGATGTGTACAGTGTGTGTGTGTGCAGTCTCTCACTTTTCAGCTGTCACCCTGGAAGAGGTGGGAGCACAGAGTTTATTGTGTATCTTGAATTTTTACCTTTTGAAGCTGCCAAGAGGGTAAGGGCGCCATGGTTTGTGTCTCTTCAAACTGCTTTTGGTGAGGCAGTGCAGGATCAGCAGCCTGAGTCTCCTCTTCCAGCATCCTGGCCTTGTGCTTTGGTATTAAGGTTACAAAATTTACAAGGTTTACCAGTAGTCTGGACACCAGGGAGGAAAATAATTTTACTAGATTTGAAATGAGTTTCATAAGTTCCATGCAGAGGTCTCAAGTATTTCAGTGTCATAGTTCTGCTAAGATCTTGTCAAATCAGGAGTGACCAGAGTGACAAAACAGTAACAACTCCACTTCCCATCCATTTCAATCAGGGCAATGCTGCCTTGGCTGATAGTTGCTTCTCTGGTCTTTTTATTAAGCATTTTCAATAAAATCATTTAAAAATAGAGGAAAAACATCCGTCTTGGCAAGATATAATTTTGCTTTAAACTTACATCTTAAAAAAAAAATCAATAAATTGCCAAATAACTGCCTAGCAGATGTTTTAAAATTACAAGTTGCTTGTTTTTCCTTGTGATGAAGAAAAACAATACTTTAAAGAAGTTTTAGCCTGAGTTATACAACCCAGCGTCTGTGTGTCCGTGTGTCTGTTTTGTCTCTGAGCATTTGCAGGTTTTGTTTTGCGTCAAGACAAGGGCCTCGGTGGTGGGAATATTAGAGACAGGCAGTAAATTGTTTAAGCAGGCCAAGTTTATAAAGTGACTTGGCAGGGATATATTCACTATCCCTGCCGCCTTGAACCTAGTCTGAATGCTTTTAGGATTGCTTGGGAAACTGGTTCTCAAGTTAGGATGGGATTTCCAGCCATGTCTCCTGCTGAAGTTCATGGTCTAATCCTCAGTTTATGGTTAAAGGTGAATGACACCCTGATCTGCCATGATTTGGGGGTTTTGCTCTCTAAATGGCTGTGCCTACTTGCTTTTTTGATGGCATTGATATATATGTTAATTGAGATCAAAACATCTGATTAAAATGAAACATATTCCAATGCTTTGTTGAATATGCATAACTTCTCTACACGCCTTTATGAATTGGATCCATTCAAATAAGTAAGAATTCAGAAACATTCAGCTTGGATCATGGCCACAAAAGTGAGTCAGTTTTGAACTACTTAGTTCAGTAGCAGCAGAATTTAGGCCAGCCTAAGTCTATTTGAGATCTCATTTAAACTCCACTTTCCAGCTCCTTCCTTTATCCCAACTTTTCTGAACTGCGTGGTCAAACTGGATAAATACCATGTTTTAATTTTACCATGAAGAACTGGTGATATCCATAATTATTATTGCTGGTACTTAGAAACAGCCGCCAGTGTGCTCTGGGTGCTCTATGTTTAGCTGCAGGTTGCTCTTTTTCCATCTCTGGCAGCTCACATCTCGTCAGGCTCACAGGTTGTTGTGTCGTGCTCCAGCGATGACAGCGAAGCTCCAGCGTCCTCAGGAAACTTTTATTGGCAATACAGGGCTCTGCTGAGGCTAATCCAGAACAGCAAATGTCACTGGGATCATTTGACATAACATCCCAAAAATACACAGGGATCCTTTCCAAGAGAGCCAGCAGGAAGTACGTCTGCCCGTGCTCCAGGGTTTAATGTTGGAATCAATTCACCTGCCTATGTCAAACAGAGTTTGATGGAAGGCTGTGTAAGGATTGCTCAGGAGAACACGTTGATCATCACAGCAACAATATCACTTAGTTCTTGTGCGGCACGTAATTCTTCAAAATGTGGCAGATACCAGCAAAATAATCCCAGCTGTGCTGCAAAGAGGTAACAGAAACATTATTTCAGTAGTAGTATTTCCATTTTTCAGCTAGGAGCTCTGGTAGATTTTCAAATTACTCCTTTTTAACAGAGTCAGGCAGATGTTTAAGGGCTGTGACTTTATGTGCTAGTTTTATACATGAATAACAGAAGCTTTTGGTGATAAACATTTTTTTTAAGCTAAGGTTCACTTAAAGTCAGAGAGAATCAGTCGGGATAAGGAAGGGTTTGGTTTTGTGCTGGATTCAATCTATAAATCTTTCATGATGTAGGAAATCAGAGCAGGTACCTCAAGTAGGTGCTTTGTAAATAGCTTGAAGTGATTTGTTTGACACAGTAAAATTTCACGTGGAAGGAAAGGCTTATTCCCTTTCCTTCCTTGTCTCTTGTTCTCCCCATTTTTTTGCACTTCTGTGTTGCTGACATGCAGTAAAACTCATCTAGATGGGGTGACAGGGATATATATGTACATCTGGGCTATGAGTTAAAAAATCTGGTTTTTGTATGTGTGAGTAGTTTAATCAACATCATGTATTCCTGGCATTATTTTTTTATTTTAAACTTTAGACTTGGAAATTATTACAGTGGAACAGAAGTAATTCAGACTGTATCCAGCTGTGTTTTGCAGTTCCAAAGCCAGTAATTTTATCTAATAATACCTAAGGGTAGAACTTAGTCTAACTGATTGCATTTAGAACATGTCATTGCTGTTTGTTATATAACTTGGTTGCCAGTACACACGTACATGTAAAACAATGAATCCATAGAATTTTTTTCTCTCTCTTAAAGATTCTTTGTAAATGAGTATTATTCTGTCCCTCTCAAGAATAATTTCATGACTGATTTTTTAGAGTGTTTATGATTTTACTCTTCTATATGTATCTATATTTTATTAATGGTGGTTTTCACTGGCTGACGTGATCTTCCATGATTTAACACATATTCTTCTTTGATTCAGTGACTCTGATGCACCACAGAAATTTCATGGGTACGGTGTCATAAGAGGAGATGTGCTCAGAAAAGGGATTGGACCACAAAGCACCTGAGATACAGTTCTCTAACACACCATAGCAAAGTTCTGCCATGTTAAAATGGCCCCAGTGATATCAAAATCAAGGGTTTTTTTGACTTTCCATACTATGAACAAATGAGCACTTCCGCACTTTATCTTAATAGAAAAAAACAGCACAGCTCTCACCACTCAAACCATCTGATTTTTATTATTTTTTTAAATCAAACTATGAAAAGGTCCTGCAATGCAAATGTTACATGTTAAGCTCAGTAATATTCCCAGGTTTTGACCCAAATTCTTGGCAGGATTTCTTTACTTTTGTGCTTTTCTGCCTCCTTCAGTGACCCCAAACAAGTTTTTCAGGCTGTCCTCACCTTGATAAAATGCCGATATCCTTCTCTAGTGCCGAGTTTGTGCAGATGTGTTGCATCTTCTGTAGGACCAACTTCTCTGCTTTTCTTGCTTGTTCTCACACACAAACAGACTCATAAATTCATACCAGTCTTGTAATCCCCATGATTTCTATGTTGGTCCCCAAAGTAGCCTGGTTACTTCTTAAGTGTTGTGTATCTGGAGCACAAGTGCTTCTCCAATTTTTTTCCCTGTGCACCTGATTTCCAAAAGATATTAAAATAGCTCCTTTTTATGTATTTCTGGGAACCCTTCATAAAACTGAAATAAAGCACTAATTGAAATGCATTTCAGGAGGGCTGTGTTGTATTAATGCATCTGTAGGACAGTAGGAGTCGAAGCTGTCCCTGCTGTAGCTACTCTGGTGTAAAGGACATTATATTAAGGATGAAGGTGCTCAGATAGTGACGATGTGCTCTTCTAAATCCTATTCTTGATAGATGCTAATTTTGTGTGCAGTGCAGATGACAGAAGCCCATGGCATTCACCTGTATGTGCTTGCTGCAAAAGGTAATTAAAATGTTCAAGGCCTAATATTCAAGGTTGAAACTGATTTTCATTTACTTTAAATTCTATAAAACTTGCAAGGATATGATATGGGAATAGTAATTATTCCCCCCTTCTTTATGTAAATCAGGCTGTAAAAAAGCCATTTCTTAACCATTTCTGTTGCTTCTCTTGCATTTCATAGAACCATAGAATGGTTTGGGTTGGAAGAGACCTTAAAGGCCATGTAATTCCCACTCCCCTGCCATGGGCAGGGACACCTTCCACTAGAACAGGTTGCACAGAGCCTCATCCAGCCTAACCTTTAATACTTTCAGGAATGGAGCAACCACAACTTCTCTGGCCAATTTTTTTGTTTCCTCTGGAGTAAGAAAAAAGTATCACGACTCAGTTCACCATTCACCAATATCTCAGGTGTTAAAACCTGTTCATGATTCTGGGAATGGGGTTTATGCACAGACGAAATTTGCTTCATTTAGATATGGCTTTAGTTTCCGTTTCTCTTAATCAAGAAGATGCCAAAGCAGCTATAAATTTTTTTAACTTCTCCTGCTAGTAAAGACATATAAGTGAAATGCTCTCCTGCTTGGAAAAGGGCTCATCACCTCCAAAGAGAGAAGGCTGCTGCAGGCTCACAGTGGAGTTCAAAGCATGATGAGCTAATCCTACTATGCTCAGTCTCAGAAAACATCTGACAGCTGACCTCAACCGTCAGTAACTCAGAAAAGGCTGTTTAGCATTAGTTTTAAATATTCAGAGGTTGGATTTTTATTGTGCAAGTGTCAGGTTTACTTTTTTAGTTCTTAGTAGTAAAACACAGGGTGATACTAGAAGTTGTCCAGCCTTGCTAGATGCTGATACCAATTAAGCATCCTTAGATCCTGGTCGTGCAAAAGGAGGCAGTGCAGGCTGCTCTGTGCTTTGGCAGCCACCTCTGAACAGGATTCTCTTTGCAAAACCCATTCCCTGAGATAAAGAAAAAAATACAGATGCCTTTTTGTAGCATTTCTGAAGCACTGTACAGTCATGGTCAGCACTTCACAGGTGCAGAAGCTGAGAAGCCGTGGCCTTGTGCAAGAAGGGCCAGCAAGAACTTCACCTTGACCCTGTGCTCTGTCCTGTAGTCATAGCTCGTGCCTTTTGGATTTTGTGCAACGTGACTGGTTCAGTGTTCCTGTGCTTAGTAATTCACAGTAAATAGCCCCATAACAAACACACAAATCATACTAGTCACAGCTGTGGATTTTTACTTTGTTTCTTTGTGATTGCTATTAGTAGGGAATGATCAAGCTTTAGATTATCTTTTGGCAGGCTACTTTAAACAACACACAGAGCTTATGTGTGTTAGGATATTGGAAAAGAAGTAGAGAAGAATAATTTTAAGGCATAAAAATTGCTTAAGATTGTTGTCCTGAAGGCAGCCTTTCTCCTTTAATTCAAACAGCAACCGTCACTTGACTGCAATATTTAATGTAGCTATGGGAGTTGTTCAGTACAGTAGTAACAAGTATAACAAGACACAGAATCACAGAATGATTTGAGTTGGAATGCACTTAAGGACTGTTTACTTCCAATCCCTCTGCCATGGGCAGGGACACCTTCCACTAGACCAGATTTCTCTAAGCCCCCTCCAACCTGGCCTTGATCCCTTCCAGGGATAGGGAATTCAGAACTTCTCCATGCAACATATTAATAATTAAGGTCAAATGTGGTCAGGTTAGGAGTAGGCTTAATAGTAACCGTAAAGGTGATTAATTGTTGGAATGAACCACCAAAGAAGTTGTGCCCTGTCTGCCTCCAGTTCAAATCAAGATTAGATATGCTGTAATGAAGCACACATAGGGACAATAAAGGAATAAACACGCCAGAAACTCTGCAAACCAGCAGGGAATTGCTATGGAGGAGGTCTTGACAAAGCAGGACAGGGCTTGGTTCAAGCACAGAAGTTTTCTGTGTCTCTGAACAACAGCACAAATTTGGTTGAGGCCAGTCTGACAGAAATAATGCTGAGAGGTTGCTTACGTGTCCTGGGTGTGATAATGGATTGTGATTAGTTCAGGTGGTGGTTAAATATGGGATTGCTTATCTTATATGCTTATCATACCTGGCTATGCCAGGGCCAGACTTTGAAAGGGCCTGCAAAGGCTGAGCAGATGAGTGCTGTGTCAGTACAGCTCAGGCCTTGAAGATGAGATGGGGAACAGCTAAACTGGGGGATACAAGAGCGGAATTCCCTTTCTGTCTGCCATTGCCTAAGTCACATCACAACCCTGTGCCTTGGCTTCATTCCCTATGAAACATTTGCCCCAACATCCATTTTCATATCTGTGTAGCACTGTAGCATATCCAACTAAAATTATATCCCTTCTTTTCCCTTTATACAGATGGGTGACTGTAAAAGCTACTCAATCATCCTGGATTAACTCCTGACAAAATACTGAATTAATTCTCAGGTTGGGCTGGTGCTTCTCTGTAGGAATTGCCAAGCTTGTCCTCCCCACAACATTTTAGCACCCAAATAAACACCCTGAACCTTGACATCTAGGGCACGTAGCTGTTGTTGATCTGCGTGCTGGTGCGTGCCTGTACCTGTGCATTGTCCCAAACAAGTGGAAATCAGAGAAACCAGCCCCGATGGATCATCGCTATTGTTGCTGGTGTTTTTCTAGATTGTGACTCAATTTGTGTGGGTCAACAGGCACGTTGTGTTACTGCTTTCCTTTTGCTTTTAGCTGCTGAATGGGCAACTTCAAACAGATGCAAATGCATATCATGGGGGGAAATGATTTTCTTTCACTGCCCTGTGTTTTGTGATGAGCCGGTGCTGCTGATTCAGTGTGTAACTGGAGACCTGTTTTATTTGTTTATTTTATTTATAGTATTTTTTAAAAAGCTCTTCCTCAGTGAAGAGGGATTGAATCATGTAATATCCTTGCAGGTTCTAGGTTCTCTCAGAATGGCTGTTTTAGTTGTTTTTCTGTGCTCAGTTCTTTTAAATGCCCAGGACATGCCAAGAGGATCCAGTGCAACAATGCCCTTAATTATTAAGTCTATTTTCAGTCTTCAATTAGCATTTGGTTCATTTTAATTCACTTTTCATCTCTGAATGTTGACTCACCTATGCAGTTTGACAAAGAATTCTATTTTGCCTTGATTTACTGAGTTGCCCTTTCTTGTACCGAGATGCTCTGAATTTGAATTTTTTGTTTTGTTTTCTTTTTTTTAAAACGATGTCGTGCAGTTAAGCTCTAGATCCAGTCCTAGGGCTGGGTCTTGCTTGAGGTTCAAAAATGATGTTTTCTCTGCATTAAACGCTCTGTACTCAGCCTGGTCCAAGATGGAGCCACAAGGAGCTCCTCAGACTGCACGAATGTAATCTTCTATTATATATTTCAATTCCATATTTACAAATCTTCAATGACATCTTTCTTGAAACACTCCATAAGTCTTCTCGCTGTTCAGTCTCTGATAAAGGCAGGCGAACAGGGATGTGGGAAGACTTGTTCCGGTGGTAGGTATCCACTGCCCATCCTGGCTCGTTGGCACCAGCAGCCCTGTGATCTGTGCTTGTGGGAACACCTCGTTCTCTTACTGAGCATAATCTCTGCTCGATGGCCTCATGGTTCAGGGTTTATCTCAAAAGAGATGATTCAACAATAATAGTGAATCTTAAAAATGCTGACTGTAGACGGCTCCTCAAGTCCATCCTTGAAGAGCTGGGGAAGGATGTGGCCAAGATGGGAACTTTTTATAACGCTATATAACTTTTTATAATGTTATATAACTTTTTATAATGTTATATAAACTTTATAAACTTTATAAAGTTATAATTAGTCCCATGACATCTCTTTCACTCTGGGCACCAAGGATTATTAATTTTTTACTTATTAAAAATTATTTGAATATTTATTTAACATTTATTTAAAGCTATATCCAGGATCTTTGAAAGTGAGTGCAGTGTTAGTACTAACCACCTTGTGCCGTGCTGCCAGAAAAAGGGATTTTGTGCTAACAGATGTTTATCTTTACACTGGAACTGTGAAATTATAGGATTTCTCTTATTTGTTATTTTTGAAAGACCACCCATGTGCGCTAGACATTTTACAATAATAGGAAAAAAAATTTCCATTTTAGACTGAATTGTAAGTAAAGGTAAAAAAAATAGCTAATTCTTCAGATCTTACTCAGGTACTTGAGGGAATTGGGCCCAGCTGTACACAAATGTATAGAAACTGTTCAGAAATTCTCTTGCCAAATGCTGGTTTCTCAATTACCTGATTAACCTGGATTGTCTCCAGAGATATTGGCACCTCCTTGTGAACTTAACAATAAATGGGTGAGGAGATTTAGAGGGCATGACCCTTGTGTCACACTCCATTTCCACCATATCGAAAAGGATTCCTTTAATTTGAATAAAGCAGCTGGGTGACAATGTCAGAGAAGGAGAGCATAGAGCCAGAGAAGGGGACAGGAGCTGGGGACAGATCGCAGTGTTGCTGTCACCAACTCGGTGGTGAAGGCCAGGGAATGGGGAATATGGCTGAAGGGAGAGGGGCATAAAATGAAAGAAAATCAACAAAGTGATTGTTTTTTTGTGGGGGGAAGAGAGCGAGCAAGAGACGTTTGGTAAGAAGGCTCCTGATTGCTTCTGAGAAAGCTGTGAGAGGAAAGAACAGGCTGGAGAAGAGTTTTGCTGTACAGCCATGCTGGGCTCACTGCTGGTCTTTTTGGAGGATGCTCCACTTGGAGCACAAGGGACTTAGGAGTAATAAGAATAAAAAGAAAGATGATACTTGGAATTGACAGCATGGTCAAGGATCCCAGAAACAAAAGGACAGTAAGAGGTGAAGAGGAGATAGGGAAAGAGCAATGGATTATTTTAATTAATAGCATTGAATTAAACTTAATTAAGCTTTGGGTTTGTTTGATTTTTTTCATGCTGTGTAACAGGATAAAATGAAATCAGAGGAAATTCACTCTGAGCATCAGGTCAAAATTTGTTTTGAGAAAATTATCAAAACTGTTTCCTATGAAAAGTTTTTAAAGCATTTCAAACTGTACAGACAAAGGAATTTAAGAAATCATCCTGCACTGGAATACTGAGTAAGCAAGAAATGTGTTCCAAACTTCTCTCATTGATCTGTTTTTTCTGTTTACAACATTTATCATACATTAAATTCAAAAGCTCATACTGCAAAAAAAAATTTGTAAATTCTACTTTTACTAATACACACACTTATTCAAAATTTCTCAGTAGCTCTTGGAAAGCATCACTGTTTATTTTCTCCATCATTTGATATTGAACACACAAATTGTTTTGCTTTTAGGTGAGTCCCAAGGAACATTTACTTGCTGTTTGTGTGTATGTCTTAGACTCTTGCTTTCACTGCAGGTATTTCCATTAATAAACCCAGAACTTGCTCTCTGTTTCTTGTTTAATGAAATATTCAGAGAGAGTGGCATCAGAAAAAACTGCCTTGTAGTGCAACACCCCTCTAATGGCTAACTATGACTGCATTTCTGTGTAGATGATCAGACGAACAAATACAGCAAGGAAGAAAATATTAAAAGTGGAAAAAAAAATTCCCTCAATACTAAACTCTGTAATTATTTCTCTGTGAGTAGAGGGAAACTGGAAAATTTATTTATAAGGCATTTTTATTCTCAGGGCGTTAAGGCTCAGCCCAAATGCCAGTAATATTGTATTGATAATTAGTTTGTTGGAGGGACTGCGAGTTGCACTTGGAAGTCACACCGAGGTGCAAACATCAAACCAAAGACTGGTTTGGACCTGTGCTTTGCTGCTCTTTTGCAGCACAGCTTGATCTGCTTTCGGTGGAAGTCAGGAACACTCATCACGTCTCGGGGTGCAGCTTCCCGTGCCCTCTGCAGGGCTGTGAACTCTGGAGGTGCAAAGGGAGAGAGGAGGGCCCAGCCCTGCCCAGTCCTGCCCGCTCTGGGGCACCTGCTGAGGGCTGCCGACTGCTCTTTTAACCCATTCAAAGTCACTGAGGAACACTGTTTCTGTGATGTTAATGGAGGACACATTATGGGGTCAGCCGATATAGTAAATGCCCTTATCAGCAACACCCACCACCCAGACCTTTATTTGCAGTGCCTGCAAGTGACTCTCTTTTCTAAGACTGCAAATAAAGTCATGGAATTTCAATAAATAATTCAGCCCTGGATCTTATTTCAGGTTCAGCATTAACTTTCAGCACCTGGCTGCTGTTATTATTTGTTAGTCTGATATGCTGCTTAGAGGCATGGAAATTTGGCTGCAATTCACCAACATTTGCAGAATATGCTATATGACCAGATTACTACTCCTGGCTCAGAGATTTTTAACAGACATCCAAATTCCAGATGTGTGAGATTTAATTCTTACAAGAAAAACCGCATGCAGGGTTGGTACTGTAATGGGAACTCTGCACAGATCTTGTTTTGGAGAAACAACTCCTGTATTTGCACCTGATCTCCACTAGAAACAGGAATAATTTGGCTAGAATTTACATTGCCTATGACACCTTTTGACACTGATCTATGTCTCATTTTATTTTCTGCAGCTTCCCCAGGGGGAAATGATTTTTTTTTTTTGTATCTAATTAGCTCTCAGGATATAGAATCATTAATATCTGAAAGTATTAAAATGGGTGCTTTGTGAATAGCTAAATAAGAGTTATTCACAAATTCTTTCTTCAGAGCACATAGAACCACTTGTGGTTTTAATCATTTATTAGGAAGAAACTAGTGAATCCAAGGTATGACTCCGCTTTCACTGAAGTCAGTGGGAAATTTAGAGGGAATATTTTGTGTGAATACTGACTGTTATGGAGTTAGATGAGGTATATTGTCACTGAATCATAGAATATTTTGAGTTGGAAGGGACATTTTAAAGGTCATCTAGTCTGACTCCTCTGCAATAATCAGGGACATCTTTAACTAGATCAGTTTGCTGAGAGCCCTGTCCAGCCTGACCTTGAACGTTTCCAGGAATGGGGCATCCACCACCTACTCTATTAGAATACAACACGTTAATGAGTGTGGCACCTAAAGGCAAAAACCCTAATAAAGTCCTGCAGGCTTAAGCTTCCAAAATGAAGGAGCTGCGTTATGGATACGCAGAGCATGAGCAGCCACCGGTGTCAATGTCTTGCAGGACAAGATCCTTCCAGTACCTGAAGGGAGCCAACGAGAAAGATGGAGAGAAAATGTTTACAAGAGCCTGGAGTAACAGGACAAGGGGGAATGGCTTCAAACTGAAAGAGAGCAGGTTTAGGTTGGATGTTAGGAAGAAGGTCTTCCCAGTGAGGGTGCTGAGGCCCTGGCACAGGTTGCCCAGAGAAGCTGTGGCTGCCCCATCCCTGTAAGTGTTCCAGGCCAGGTTGGATGGGGCTTGGAGCAACCTGGTGTAGTGGAAGGTGTCCCTGCCCATGGCAGAGGGGTTGGAAATTGATGATCTTTAAGGTCCCTTCCAACCAGAACCATTATGATCCTAAGTTTATTTGTCTTAATAAAAAGGATTTGTGACTTTCTTGTTCAAGGCCCTTACTTCTTCCTATGAGATACACCATTGTATCCAAAACAACCAATAGTAGCTGATGCTTCAGCATCTCTATTGAATTTTACTAAAATCATGACAATTTTCCGAATAGTGCTGTGTCCTGACTCCCCCAATCCTGTCACTAAGGTTCCTTCCAGTACTTGAACTCACGTGCATTAATGCCACTGATAGGTAAGAAAAAAAGATTGCATGTATTAGGGATGTGACAAGTTGGGTACCTTTTGGAAAACCCCACGAATGGGATGTTGACTTCCCTGGGAGCGAGAGCTTCTCCCTGCAATGCAGACAGGCAACGCTAGAGGGGATTTTACTACCACTCTATGTGAGGCATGTGCCTCTCCCAAAAACCCTTCCAAAACATATGTTCCAGTTCAGCCACAAGATGTTGGCTAAAGGCTGAGCCAAATCTATGTTTGTATGATGCAAAAGGCCAGGAAAGATTATGATAATTGTCCCTTCTGGCCGTGAAACCTCTGAGTGAAATTCTGGTCCTGTCAAAGTCATGGGCAAAATTGCCACTAATTTCACTGGGGCCAGACTTCATCCTGTGCGGGTCAGAGGGAAGCAGAAATCTGTGCCACCGAGCATCCAGCACAGGCAGCAGGAGCAGCTTTTTTGCCAGAGTCACTAATATATACTGTTAGAAAGGATTTTTAAAACATCCTGTGCCCCCTCTCCACTCTGCAGAAGGATGAAATAAATCAAGACCGGTTTTACCAGCTTCTTTTGACTTCTTCAAAGCTTCCACTAGATGCAGATTACACAACCTCCTTAGAAAGCCTGCTTTGTGTTTCATTAGTCCTATAATTATACAAGGGTTTTTTTTCCCTCCTAAATCTTTATTGTTGCAAATTGAGTGAAATACTTAATCCCATCCTCTGTGGGCATGAACAACAATGGATCATCATCCTCTTTGTGAAGCACTCTTATACATGCTTGAGGACTGTTATATTGTAGAAGAACAACACATGTACATCTCATTATCTTGTTGCTGTTTCCTGTAGGTGCACAGACTGATGATTCATATTGTTTGTGATTTACGTAAAACCTCCTTCGCTTTGCCCTCACCAGCTATTCCCCATGCTGCATTTTGTACGTTACATTTTGTTTTTCTCACATCTTACACCTTGAGGTTCATTTTGCTGAATTTCATTTAAGTGATTTCAGACACTTTGTTCCAACTTCTTAGCATCACTTTGAGTCTACTCCTCTCCTGGGAAATCCCAGTAACCTCTTTGTGCTTGTTGTTGTCAGGAAATTTTGTGAAGTTCTGTCTGTTCCTTCCTCCATTTTACTAATGGAAACATTAAACATGACTCATCTTGTCACAGACCTTTATGGTACCTGTATTTGTTATGTGTTTATGCGCTAACAGAAAACTTGGCTATTCCCGCTCCATAAGTACTTTTTCAACTACTTGTACAAGCACTTTGCAGAGGTTTCATGCAGGTCCTGTTTCCCTATTTTGTTAATGAAAATATGGTCTGGATCTGATGTCATAAACCTCACAGAGGTCAGCTTCCAGGTACCTGCTGCTTCTTTCCTACCCAAAGTGCTGGGAAACCTGGCAGAGAACAAAATTTGCTTGGGTTAATTCATGTTATTTGTTCCTGATATGTCCATATTGTCTTTTCTTATCAACTTAAGGTTTTCACTTGTGAGTTACTGTTACTCATTTGTTCTGGTATCTTTCTGTATGTTAAACTTATATATCTGACATTTCTTGAGTTCTGTTCTTGTTCCTGTGGTGTCTCACTCACAATGAATTATTGATGGGTCCTCAAAATGCAAAGCTTTTAAAAGCTGTTCTCAGAGGTTGCACCCACTGGCTGATGTGGGGAGCCGGGATCCTGTGCCAGGATCCTGGTGAGTGATGGGAGCACAATTGCTTCATTATATTGGAAAAGGCTCAGGAAGAAGTGTAAAGGATGATTGTTATTTTTCCATCAAGCCAAGAATGAAACACCTGTATTTTCAGTCTGCTATGTCCTGAAACACAGGAACTTTGTGCACAATCTACTATCAAGAGCTATGATGAGAATGGCAATTTTTGGTTATGAAGAATTTCAAGATTGTGCTCTAAATTGCTCTAAGTCTAAAAAACCCATTTTAAGACATTCACAGCATTACTGAACAGAGGCTGTGGTGGGTTTTCTGTGAGGAGGAAAACTGCAATAATAATCTTAAAAGGAAATTTTAGCTGCTGGGTGGGCTGCTGGGCAGCCAGAAGCCCTGTGAGCCCTGCTGAGCTGCACATTGTGACCCCATGGCTTTGAGTGGTCCCAGCACCCTGCCTGTCCTTGGGGGCTGGCCAAAGACCACAACTCCAGGTGTTTCCCCAAGATGATGTGGCCAAAGTCTTTGTGCATCTCTATCAGGTATTTGTCAAATTCCAAGTGAGTTCCTCAAAGAATATTCTTCCAATGGAGATTTTATTTTTGTCTAGTTGCTCAAGAAAGTCACAGTCAGTGATACTTCCCTCTTATTGAGGCTTTTAAAATCAGCTTTTCATTTTGGGTGGCTTGTGGCATGATTTGCCAAGTGTAGAGAGTTGATGCTTGTGAGAAGTCAGCTGCCTTCAAATTGTCTCACAAGATCTAAAACTGTTAGCCACTCTGAAAATGTCAGCCTGCATTTAGCACCCATCCTTTAGCCTGTATTTTGCTGACATTAAAAGAATATAAATTAAAGACATGCTCTATGTGATTTCTTTCTACAGTACTGCTGGTGTTAGTTAATGACTCTCACTCTTCTGGGGTCTTTTCCTTTATACATCACCCTGTGAAAGTCAGTCTTAGTGTTGAGAAATTCCTTACAGCAGAGCAGGCTGGAATATGGTCTCTTGGAAAAAAAAATCTATTGGTACCAAACCTTATATATTATATATATATATACACACACACATATATTTGTATATATTTGGTGTAGGAAGTTTTGTTATCGTTCCCACTACCTCTGATTATCTAATACTAAATTTTCATTAAGTTGACCACGTGCAAAGCTAAGTAACAGATCTACAAATACAAGTGAGATGAAAATAATATCGTGTTCTAGGGTGCCAGACCAGTCTGTGCTCTTCTACTCTGCTGATATTTGTCAAATCATGGAACTTTAGAAGGAAGCAGAAGAAGTGATGGAATAGCATGGAATCATTGCCATGTGATCAGACCATTCACCAATGTCTAGTCTGTAGTTTTCTAAACCCAAACCGCACATGAGTGATTGGAGTTCTCAGACATCACAAGGTTTATTTCAGAGCGAAACTTATTTCATGCAACAACAAATCCAGTGGCCGGTGGTTCCAGCAGAGCCCTTGAGGCAAGTGAGACCTGTTTGTGCAGGTTGATCCCTGTGCATTCAGCTGTTCTGCTGCCAGGACCTCAGCTGATGTGGCAGATGAATTTGATCTTTAACTGTGGATATCTTAAGCCATCATGAGAGGATTCTCTGGAAGAAGCCAGCCTGTAGGACTGATCTCTTCCTGCCCATGCTGCCCCTCATGTGGATATAAAAAGTTTAAAAATCATGGCTTACCAAACCTATAGATAGTATTTGTCATGTCCTAACTACATGATGCCTACGGGGTCTCCAACCTGCAGTTCCATCTCCTGAAAGTCTCAAGAGTACAAATGCACCTCTTCCAAGGCTGCAGAGATCTGAGAGTGCAGTGACAGCTCCCTGGAGATCCTCAGCCCTGCTGACGTGCTGCTCAGCTGGTTGGAACCCAGTGTGAGAAGCCAGCTCCCCTCAAATTGGCCAGCAGCGCAGACCCAGTTCAGCTTATGTGCATGTAAAATATATGCCTGTATGTAATGCCAAACTTGGACAGCATTTTGGCTGGCTTTTGGGGAGCTGGCTTAAAAGTCTCACCACTTCCTTTTTGTTTTGTTACTACCCTGACAGTCCTTCAGGCAAATGCTCTATTTTTATTCGACATATATGCACATGGTCCATTTCCATGTGTGTGTGCTTAGGAATATATTCCTGCTCTATCTTGCCCTCCCTTGGAAGGCTGCTGCCCACAGCTTCTCCTAGCAAAATGAAATCTCAGGAAAAGTCCAATGAAGTTAAAATGCTGCACAGCAAATTTATTATTGTTTTTATAGGCCCTGTTCAGGAAAGTACTTAAGTATGTGCTTAAGTCCTATTGAAATCAACAGGACTTAAGAACATGCTTAAAGTCAAGCATATACTTCCTCTGAATTGGGATGTATTTCAGCACATGCTTAAATGCTTTCCTGAACCAGAGCCACATTCAACAAGAGTGTCCTGTGATACACAGGGCTTGTGAGATGAGATTTACTTCTTACTTGAGACCTACCAATGCTGCTCTATGAAGGTACTGTTCTTAGCTTGCCTCTCTGTTGGTGGCACTCCAAAAAGCTCACTGGCTTTTGCATTTGGACAAGAAGTTGGGAAAGAAAAAAGACAAGAAAATGGAAGAAAAAATGACCCTTACTAAAGCAATACCTTGGCATGTCTGATCTCATGTTGCAACTCATGGTTTTTCCCTACAATGGGGATTTGTGCTGTTGTGTGTGTGGTATAATTAGTAAGACAGATTTTTTTTCCCTAATAGCACAATAAATAGGATATTTCCTGGCCTGCTTTGCGTTTCCAATAGGATTTTCAGTTCCCCTTTGGGTTCTGAGTGTAAGGAGAGCAAGTGTCAAAAGGCAGGAGCTTTCCCAGTTTTAAAACAGAGAGGGTGTAACCATGTGTAATGTGAGCCTTGATTTTGACTGTAGGGATGATGAAATCAAATCCCTCCTTAATCCTTACTGGGAAACATTGAGGTGAATTAGCCTGCTTGTTTATGTTAACTTGTTAAAATCCTTTTGAAAAAGAAGTGTGTTTTAGTGTCATCAAAAATATCTCCCTGCTGTACCTCACAGTCTAACAGACCCCTGGACCACATGCAGAGTGACCTCAATGTAGTGAAAAATGAAAGGAAAAGGAGGATAGATAAACCCAAATACATTATTTGTCTGGAAAAACCAGAATGCTTTGCCATATGCAATTCTTTCCAGCGATGCCGTTTTTAAGCTAGATGCTTAGTCATTATTAATGATGGTGTATTTCGTTAAAGTTCTGTATTTTGGGAAAAACTGAAACTTGTATTTTTTTCCTCCCTTAAGGTTAGTTAAAATAATATACAGTTGTCTGCGTGTATTGCAGTCCCTGTGCAAGTACCAGTTGGCGTATTTTTGTAATATGTGAGGAAGTTTATTTCAGTTATTTCATTTATAGCAAAGTATTATCTTGAACGTGAGAAGAGTTCCCTGTTCACATCGTTCAGCTGTGTTGTGCAGTGGTTGGAGGCTTTTGATACTGCCGTGACTTTACAAAAATACTTGACACAAGTTCATAAAATCACTGAGAATATTTTTTCTCCCTCATGGAACATCCTTAATTTTGTTAATTGATAATGTGTTCATGTAGCCCCCACACGTGCACAAAAATGTCGTTAAGGTTTAATTAATTCTCTAAAAATAGCTGAACTATTTAAGGAGGAGCACCTTATAATTAATAAAGGAGAACATGTTGTTCATTCTTGCCATTACTCAGATAGAGGGAAGCAGCTGGTCTGACAGTAGGCTTTTCCTGATGTGATTATACTGAGTGCCAGGGCAGGACCTTGCATCGCTTGGTGTGAAGGACAGAAACAGCTGGACATTAAGTAGAAAAGCATACTTTTTGAATAGGTAAACTAATAAAATTATGTTTGTGGGAAGCAATGGGAACGGAAAGTGATGTTTCCAAGATGGAGAAATGTAAGTCTTTAGAAATTCTGTCTCCTCAAACTCCAGACTTTTCTATTGCTGGGGTGCATGTTCATCCCACTTAAAATTTTTAAGATGCTCAGTGGATTCAGTCAAAGTGAAAGCTGGACAGATTTGTCTTTCAAATGTGCATCTTGGTCGTGCCCATACAGGAGACATTTCCTTGGGCACCTAAATTAAACTTCAGTGGGGTGAGCACTGACTGGCCAAAGAGTCTGGCCAGCAAATCCTCAAATCTGTTTTACTTTTCCACGGTCACTATGAGAATTTTCCTTTTCAGGTGGGGCTCTTCTCAGTTGGGAGTGCACTTTAACAACTTTATCTCCTTTATCCTAGTGCCCACAAAGCCTCAAGTCTGTCCCTAGCTGCAATCTTTTATTCAGAATTGTCAGTACTGTCCCTTGTTGCAGTCTTTATATCAGAAATATCTGATATTACTGACAGGGAGAGTGCATATGTCACCAACTTCACTGTTTTGTAAGTGCTTCACCATTTTTACTGTGTTTCAGGAAAGCTGCATGAGAAAGCTTTTGTGAACAACAGCAGGGATAAATGGTGGTTCTCCAGCTTGTCAATTATTTGTTCATTTCTTTCCATCCACTGCTTGAGTTCTTGATCTTGATGAAGGTATTATTTAATTCCTGTCTTTCTGAGCCCTTACCCTTGGACAGATACGTAATAGGTTTGTATTTAGGCACTACTGGGATGCTTTAAGAAAGCTGTTTTTCTTTGAAGCTCAGAGTGACTAAGCCTGGGAAGTTTTCTCTTCTTTCTCATCTCCTGCTGGTAGTTAATAGACTTCACAAAGGATCTCAAAACACTCTGATAAGCCTTTGAAGTTGTTACCTACTAAGGTGTTGCTCTTTCTGAGTGCTGAATGTTGAATTACTGACTGCTATTAGAAGCAATGAGAAAGGACTCACAAAACCAACAGAGCCTTGCCTATAATTTCCACAGAAAAAGAGCTGAATATAATGGATAAATTGTGTTGCTGGGGAGATTTTGATTCTGTTCCCTCCTCTGTCACCAGTTTGCCTTGTGATTTGTGGTAGCATTTTCAGTTATGCCAGTCACATGAGATCAAACCCATGAATCAGTCTCCACCCAAATCATGAGCCTGGCTTCTAGATCCCAGAGCTTTGAACAGAGATCATACTGTACTTTTTCTTTAATTTATCTTTTGTCTTTGGAATTTCCTCTGCCTATTCCCAGTGTGTCTCCAGCAATAAATGTTTCCCATTGCTTTGGAAGTGTTGAGAAGGAATTTTGACCATTCGGGGCTGTTGGAGGCCTCATTTGACCTACACAATTGATTTTATTTTTGATCACCAAGTCAATCTTATTTCTTCCAGATTTCACATCTTTTTCCTTTTCTCTATGACTTCTACATCCCTTAGCCCCCCACAATCCATCACTTCTGCTTCTTCCTTGTCATTATCATTCTTCCAGGCACATGGTATAACTCTTGGGGATGTCCTGTGCTAAGAGTTGGATTTATTGATCCTTGTAGGTCCCTTGCAACTCAGCAGAGTCAGCTGATTCTGAGATTCAGCTGATTCCGTGATTCAGCTAATTCAGCTGCTCTGTCCCTCCTTTGGTCCTCTGGCCTGGAGATGGTTTTTCACCATTCGCTTGAAGGACAGAGAACATACAAGAAGATGCAGGTCTGGGTAACCTTTAATCTTTGCATGAGAATAAACAAATGGAGAGAGCAGGGAAATGGTGTTCCTGTGTCTTTCCTGAAAAAGATGCAATTGTGATGTATGACTAAGATGGTGAAAAAATCAAAGGGAAGTTTGGTGTCATATCACTGTTCTTTCCCATAGCATTTGCCTCCTTTCAGGAAGGGTAAGAAGTCAAAAGCTCCTGGCAATGGTTTAACAAGCTAAATTCAAATCAGAAAATGTGACTTTGCAGTAGTTGTGGCATGCACTATGGTGGTGCCTGGTATTCCCATGGTTACGTTGTTGCTGTTGCCATGAAATTTGCAGAACAGAGCTAATGATTAAATTAATGAAATTTTGCAGAACCAGGCTACTCACACCTCAGGTAGGTGAGAAATGCATCTTCTCTTGCTCATCCGCATGCCCTACCGCTCTGTCACCCACATTGTTTATTGATCCTTGCATATGCCATGTGCCAGACATATTGCAGATCCATAATTTCAAGTAAAACTGCAGCCAGACTGTTCCCCTCATATCCAAGTACCTCTAGAGTCTGAGTGCTTGAAACTGAATCTGAACCCAGATCAAAACTCTTTACACAGCTCTGAACTTTGCAACAGGTTGTCTCCAAGCCTTGAATTCACACTCTCTCTAGTTTGGTGACAGGAAGTGTGGAATTTGTTTTTAAACCCAGAATCATCAAAAGCTGCATTCAAGATGTGAGAAAGATTCTTGATGCCCACCAGAAAATCTTTTAGCGGAACATTTCACAGGCAAGGCCTGAATTTGTACCAGCTGGACATGTCTCAAAATGTTTCTAGTTGTGCTGGGGATGTTTCACAGAGGTGCAATAATTAAAAGAGATTCATTCTTTAAGGCAGAGAAATGCTACCTCACAGCATGAATATTAATAAGAGAAAATTTACAAGAGCCAACAGAGTAATATAATATTGTCTCCAAAGGAAAAGGGCATTTATTTGCTTAGCTCTTTCATCAGCCGTTTTCGGACACACATTGTGCATAAAATACAGTTATGCAATCCATGTGGGTCAACAACGGAAGGTTGGTTGCTTCACCAGGATTATAAGAATCTTTTAAACACAATGGTACCACAAATTAAAATGGAAATCTATCAAAACAATTATTGTCCTGAAAGCTTTGGCCACAAGCATAATTATTGTAGAAGGATGTTGTCCTTGGCTGCAGCTTTGGCTCAGTTCAGCTAGTGTTATTTGTATCCCTTCATGGCTCAAAGTTAGAATTCGCATGGCTAAGGCCCGTAAATTGTTAGAGGAAAAAATAGGCTGTTTCCTCAATGCTAACACCAGCAGTTTTGTATTGTTGTGTAGTGGTTTGTAGGCAACTCATTAGATACCAGAGATAGGAACAGACTGAATGTGGTGGCTGAAAACTGCCTTCAACCTTGGAAGGATTCCGATGGAGATTTCTGTCTGGACCTGGCTGTTTGTGTCTGAGGCAGCTGTTAATGTTAACAAGTCAATGTCCAGAGTTTTCGGGTTTAACTCTAAAGTACGTGTTTTAGATAGTAAAACAGCGAAGCAGATATTGAGCTGATATAAACTGCAGTCTACAGACCTAAATAAAGCAGAAATCAGGTCCTGAGTTTGTCCCCCCTGTCTTTGAGGCAGGCAGTCCTGTAGGGATGGGAGTAGTTGAAGGAGCACCCTGGATGTTGCTTGCCATCAGCAAGGGACACATCTCCTTAGAGCTGTCCTCAGGAGAGGCTCCATGTTGCATCCTTGAGCTCCTGAAAAAGGCTCAATCCTGCAGTAACTCCATTCCTGTGTTGATGAGAAAATGTATTAAATAACAGGCACTGCTGGTTATTTTAAAAATGCTTATTTTTCTTTCAACATCCAATTTTCTGTCTTGAGGGAGGTAAATGAGTAACAGGTCTGAAACCCATTTTTCCTCTCTTTCCGTCCCCCAGGCCGGTATAGATGGAGAAAGCATTGGGAACTGCCCATTCTCCCAGCGTCTCTTCATGATCCTGTGGCTCAAAGGAGTTGTGTTCAACGTCACCACTGTTGATCTGAAAAGGTAAAATTTGTTCGGTTTAATTGAAAGTAGGTGTATGATCCAGTGTTTGCACTACAGAAAGACCCCTCCAAGTTAAATCAGATTTTTATCTGGCCTAGAGGGCCTGTGGTGCACAACAAAATAGTTGAGATTCAGGTTTGGTTGTTTTTTTTTTTTTCCCCCCTCACTTGTGGAATGTTTGTATATTAAACAGGGTGCTTGGGGTAGTTTCAAAGTCTTCTAACCACAAATTACAGGAGAGAAGAAAAAAGGGCAGACTGATTTTGTAGGAACTATAAATATCTGTGCAACTACCCAACCATAAAGATTAGTGATTTCATGACTTTTTCTCTGCTTGCAGAAAGCCAGCTGACCTGCACAATCTGGCTCCTGGGACCCACCCACCTTTCCTGACATTTAATGGAGAAGTCAAGACAGATGTTAACAAGATTGAGGAATTCTTGGAAGAGATTCTTGCACCTCCAAAGTAAGACCTTCGGATTTTTTTTTCAGTCAATATTCCATTTCCTAGGAATGAAAGATGTCCTAAGAGTTCCTAAAAAGCACTCCTTCCTACAACCTTTACTTACAGGAGTAATATTTATTTATGAAACTTGCTGGCTTCAGTGAGATGACTTCCATGTGTGAAGGTTACTTGTGTGACTAATAACTGCAGAATGTTTTCTCTGTACACATTTCAGGATGCCCTTGTATGCAGAATTAAGGAGACCAGTACTAGAAAAATTTTGTAGGGTCTGGTGGCTGCATTTTGCAAAGCTAAAAATAACTTGGAATAGATGCTGAGAATTGCCACACAAAATATCTGTGCCAGGAAAAGCATTTTACAGTGAAAAAATAGAGGTTTCTGAGCTGTATGGTGTGTTAGGAAGGTTGGAAGGGGAACTGATTACAGAGGATGAGAGGCTATGGTGGCTGAAAAGTGCTCATTATTCTAGTCAAGAAATGACAGGAGCCCATGACTGGAAGTTATAACTAAACTAATTCAGATTAGAAATAAGGCCCAGATTTTTTCAGTATGAAAAAGCTACCAATGAAAGGTTTAGATTTACCAGATATGCCTTACTTAGTCAAACATTTTGGACTTCATACAAGGATAATGGGAAAAAGAAATAGTTGGCTTGTGAGTTGGACCTAAGGGTCTATGAATCCATCAAATTTGACTTGGTTCCTTATGGAGCATTTTACCTCCAAGTGAATCAGCAGCTATAGGCCAGTCCTGAGGCAAGAGATCAGGCATTTAAATTTTCTATACTCTGCTCCAAGACCACTGAAGTCAATAGGAGAGATTAGTTTGTGTTTATCTTTCAAATCAATCTATTCCTTTTCACCAAATGTCTATAAAAAGCAGTGCAGAAACTGAAACATTTATGTTCCTTCACCCGATTAATCCTAACAGCCCTTGCCATTCCATCCTGGAGTACATTTTCAGGGTAGAGGATTAGACACGACTGCCATTCATAATGGAGAGAGCTGGCTGCCAAACTCCCCTGCACCTTTCTGGAAATTTATGCTTCCTTCTGATTTAAGGCTGATTTTGGATTGTGGTTACATAAAGCACAAGTGCAATTACCTTTGTCTTGACACCATCCCTGTGTAACTCCCCACCCACCTGCCTTGACAGACAGGTAACAGATATGGTTAAGAGGGTCTGGCCAAGCTGTTGTTTTGAGATAATGAGTGTTAATTACAGTTCTTCACACAGGAGGTTTTTCTCTCTTCTTGTAAATTATGTTTGTAGCCATCACTGTGATGCTGGTAAGAAGACGTTGCTCTCCACTTTTGCCTTCTCAGGTACCCCAAGCTGGCTGCTAAGCACCGGGAATCAAACACTGCTGGAATCGATATCTTTTCCAAATTTTCTGCATACATCAAAAACACAAAGCAGCAGGATAACGCCGGTGAGTATGACCCCTGCCAAATGTGCCAGAGAGTTTGTGTGCTTAGAAGTGGAAGAATTTTGGCATTCTCTCACCATTTTATTGTGAACTCTGTTCAGACGACATCAGGTGCTGCTGCTGATCAGCTTGAGGTGCTTGGTTAGGTGAACTCAACTCACATGTCCACAGCTGAATTAACTACACCTGTAGCAGTAAATAAAAGAGCCACAGAGTGTTTGGTAGCCTCTTTGCCAACAGCTATGACGACTCCTGTTCATACAGCCCTGTTTCCTCATCAGAAAAGGATCCCTAACTGCTTACTGGAAGAGACTGGTGGCCTATGCTCCCTCCTCCTCTGCCCAGGCACTACTTAGAGGAGTGTGTGTTGACTGGACCCAAACCTGTGAGAGCAACTCATGCTTTGTCAGATGTTGCCATCAGGGTCTTGGCCCTCTTATCTTATGATTATATTATGCTGTTATAGCTAATTTGCTCATATAAACCAAGTTATAAGCCAAGACATTCCATATAAAATAGTTTTTAAAAAGTGAATTTAAGAAATCTGATTGCACTCTGTAAGCTCCAGATTTTCCTTCACATTTGTTTATGAAAAGAGAGTCCCCCAGAAGCCAGATGCCATTCATATTTACATGCGTCTCACACTGTCTCCTTAAAAAAATTGCTGTTTTCTCCACATTCCTTTCCCTTCAGAGAGGCAAGATTTCAGCAAGTTTGAGCTCCTGTTGTTCCACAGAGCTGTGGATTTATGCAACCCTATCCCTTGAGATGACCTAGTAGAATATTTGCAGTCATTCACTGATGTACCTCCTCCCTTATATTACTGGTTTCGCAGACAGAGACCTTAGGCAATTTGAATACCATGGGCTCATATCGTATCATTCAGAAAAAAATAGATTTTGCAGGTTCCAGCTCTGCCACACATTTCATCTGTGCAATTATATTTCACTGCCCGGGGCTGACCCATGAGATAAAAGTGGGTAAATGATGATTTATGTCAGATAACAATCTCCTCTGTAATATTTTTGTGTTGTTAAGAGAAGGAAATAATTACAGTGCTTCACTTCTCAGTGATGCTAAAAACTTGGGGGTTTTTTTGTCTAATGCTAATGGGATGCTTAGCTAACCTTTGTAGGAAGTTGTAAAATGAAGATAAATTAACGAGTTAGACTAAATAGATGTAAAAATGAAAGTAAAATGTCTTGGCCATTTACAAGGAAGTTTTATGGTCTGCTGTGCAACTGTAAATCTTCAGCTGTGCTGCCCCACATGCACAATCCCAACTCTTACTCTCAGTGACTGCAGTATTCAAATTCCTGGGCTCACAAGGGCTGGTGTCTCCAGCCAGGAATAAATGGCTGTCCTAGAGGTGTCTGCATCTGGCCGTAAGCACAGCTGGAATTCAAGGTCTGATATCCACTAGAGTGAGACAAGGAATCTAACTCCTCAAAACACTCCACATTTTCAGAAGCTTCAGTATGATTAAAGAGAGCTTTCTCTAGTTTTGCATAACAAACTCTTTGTTTAGGTACTCTTGTAAATGTCAATTAAGCACACCAAAGTTTTAGAGACAAGAGCTGTTAAGGTGCAGGAGAGGCACAATCTTTGCTCCCTGCAAGCATCCTCACTCCATTTTTGTTAGCTGGTTCCTGCTCCTGTCTTATCCAGACACTGCAGTCTCTGAATGTACTGGTGCTCAACTTTCCTCTTCAAAGTAGAGAAAAGCTTTTAGATTAATTTTATTACAGCTGGAGTGCTGCACTGCAAGGAGAATAAAGCAGAGATGGGCAGAGTAGAACTGGATCTTTGCATCTATGTTCTTTCTATCAACGAGGTAAGGGCCCTGGGACTGTCAGTGCAGACCTCAATTTCAGCAGAGTAATTGACTGTCAGTGTTCAAGGGCTAAGGAAGAATAGTTTCTCCCTCATCCCAGGGATGTTTTACTCACCTTCTGTCCGGTTCATCTGAACATCAGCAGTTATTCTGAAGGCTGTTTTGGATGGAAGAGAATGAGTTAGTCAAAAACCAGTTGTGTTAAGTTTCTTGAGTGAAAAGACTGTGTGGAAAGAGGAAAGGAGAGCAACGCCGTGTCCTTATTTCCTAATGAACTTATTTATTTTTGATTGCTATTTCATAAATTTTTGTAAAGTTGCAACACTGATTTGAGAGGGAGCTGGGGCTCTAGCCCTGATCTGGTGCATATCATTTTACAACAGGTCCTGCTGCATTATTCAAAATATAGAATTGAATCACAGAATCCCAAAAGCTGGAAAAAACCTTGAAATCATCAAGTCCAACCTTTGATCACGACCCTGTCAATTAAACCATAGCACTGAGTGCCACATCCAGTCACTTACTGAATACTTCCAGGGATGGTGACTCCACCACCTCCCTGAGAAGCCCACTCCAATGCTTAATAACCCTTTCAGTCACTAAATTGTTCTTGATGTCCAGCCTGACCTTCCTGTAGTACAGCTTGAGGGTTTCTATTGAAGTAAATAACTTTTATATTTTATTAATATTATAGTCTATTATCTTTATATGTTAAATAAATGTATACATTTGTTTTTATAGATTGCAATATTATATTTGTATTGTATTATAGTGTAATTTTATTTTTCCTATATAACAGCAGAAGTAGTTGTATATAGTTCTATGACAATAAAAAGCATTTTATAAGCATAAGATGTAATTACTTAGGTGCAGTCCGTTTCCCTGGCTCCACATGAGCAGATGAGATCCAAAAAGAACAGAGATTGCTGCTTGTGGTTGTCATAAATGATTTCTGTAGCTCCCAGCTCTGAGATACAGGTAATATGTGTCTCATGGTCATCCTCTATATCTGTTCCTAGCTCCAGCTGATTCCAGTGCTTGGGTTGGTCTGGAAGGCCACTCCAGTGACTGGAACATCAATTGCACATGATCAAAACACAAATAGAAGAGTTGTTAGTAAATAAAAAATAGCTTATAGAACCCAGATCATTATATAAACAATAATTTTGATTTATTTTAATTGGCAATAGAGGAGGGGGGCTGGATAGCAAGGTGGCTAAAGCACCAAACATCAAGTTGTTTAAATTATGTTTTCTTAACTCAGGAGTCAGGGAAGTGAATTCAGTAACGTGTGGGATATCAGGCTGGGAATTCATGGCATCAGCCCGTCCCTGGCTGTGAGAAGTGTGGGTTAGGTGTAATTACGTGTGACCATTCCTTGCAGGGTGCTGGTTTAGGACAGGTCTTGTGCTCTGTGCAGTGAGAGCTCTCACCCCAGCCTGGGGCTGTTACATGTCTGTGCGAAAGTGGCGCGAAGTGGTTGGGGCAATTAATGATATTTATGCAGCATGAGGGTAGTGGATGTGAGAATTGAGGAGAATCTAATGCACACCGAAGGTAAGCCCAAGCTGCTGTTCCTCCCAGCAGAGTTTGCAGCCAGGGCCATGCAGAAGTGTCACTTCAGGTGATGCCACTACTGGCTGTGTCACTGTGGTATTTCCTGTCCCGAGAGCACTGCTGAGATAGCACTGCTAACACAGCCTTTACATGGCTAAATGAATTTTTTTTTCCCCCTTGAAAGTGGAAATGTCACTGAAGACAATGAGAGATTGGTAATTCCTTGTTTTAGTGTGTGTCTGAGTCCTCATTCGTGAATGAACAGATGCAAGCATGCATTTGTAGGTCTGTTTCTAAGATTGTGACACCCTCTGCTGGCAAATATGCGAATGTATAAAGCAGCTTTGCACAAGCAGCTTTACAATCAGAGCAGAAACATCCCCGTAACAAAACAGGGTTCTTTCTGTCAAGACAGTTTCCTCTTACACATTGTCAAAAGAGAAGTGTTTCATAGTAACCTATCAATTTTGACAAAGTTTTCATGGAAAAAATTGTGTTTTTTCTGGATGAGTTAAATTTACTTTGAAGTAAAAATGTAACATTACAGAGAAAAGTAGTGATTTTTTTTCTGGATTCATGCAGTACTTCATTAGCCACACACCGTTATGTTTTATGCCTGGCACAGAAGCAGGTGATAACCTTCTGTAAGTCTGCATGGCAATATGTTATTGATCATGATTCATTTACTTACCAAAGGTATTTGGCAGCGAGGCTGCCCTGATTTAATAGTTCCCTGAATTTCTGATTCTTTTTTTCCATCTTTGTTTTCCTAACTTTTCTGTCTTAGAATATAAAAACGTTGAAAGTTTTGGAACGGGCTGGCGAGGGCTGTAAGCCCAGAAGCAAACATGCTCATGCCATATCAAAGTCCCACCACTTTTAAGCTTCTTGAAAGGGAAGGAATTGATTCCAGATTCTCAGGATGTGGCAAGCTGTGTTTAAAGAAAGTGTGTGCATTTATTATTTCAAGTCAGTTCAATCAGAACTTGATTCCTTCCACCCCCTGTGCCACTTGATAATTCTATAACAGGCCTGTTTGAAGGAGTCATCTCCTCATTGTGGGATTAGATCTGTGTCTCAGGAGCACAGCTGAATTATTCACTTCTCTGGCTGTTGTCACCCAGCTTCACCCCTTGTGCCTGAAATGACAAGTGCTCATTCACACATGGACAGGAGTCCTTGGGAGGGTTCAGTGACAGCAGCCTTGAAAATTATTTCCTGGGTGCTCTTGCTCATGTTTTCATGGCCAATTTGAGAGTTTTTAGTTGCTTAGTGATTGTTTAATATCGAGAAGGAGGTCTTGTCTGAGCACAGGAAAGTAAACTGAGGTCTTGTGTGTTCACTTTCGTTCCTCTGGTTGATGCTGAGCAAGTCACTCACGCTCTGTACAGTCACCAGGGTGGCAACAATTTATGTATTCATTGGAGGAGGATGAAATCTAATTAATTGGAATGCTGTGTACATAGTCAGCATCCTGCTTATTATTTTGCGAGACTGCATACTGCAAACCAAGGGGACAACCTGGAGTAACCACCCATTAACTGTCCCGCCTAAAATTGTGAGTTCTTTGGCTCATAGAATGAGCCCTTTGATTTCGTGTAGGAGTTTAAAAAGTTGTTCTTGAATTGAGTTCTTAGGGGGCACCAGCTCCAGTGTGGGTGGGCGCATTCATTAGTGGTACGGAAGGATATTTCACTGTACGGCTCCTCAGAAGGCGCTGAGCTGGGAGACCACCAACATGATTGCATGCAGAGGAATTTCCAGCCGTCTGACCAGAGGACTCCACTTGTCTGGTTTGGATTTACATCAAGAGGCCAAAAATAAAAGCGCATTTAAATCATTAACTCACATGTGATTAAATGCCGTTCACCTCTTTCAGTAGCTCCATCACACTTTGTGGTTTGGTGCGTGAGGTGGGAAATGCCTCTCTCAGTGTGCTGTGTATGTACATGTGCAGTAGAAATGCACACACACGTACAGGGCTGGAATTAAAACTGCCCTACATCAGTTTTACACTGCGGAGTTACTCCCGCTAAGCAGAGGGTCAGACCCATAACACAGGTATGTGCACAAGCTGAATGGTGCACACTGATCCTTTCTAGAAGCCATCACATGCCTCTTGTAATAAGCAGAAAATCTGTTCACTCCAAACCCCAGCTCAGACTATTCAGGGTGATACCAGCTCCATGGTCAGACCCTCTGTGGCACCTGAGCCAGGGGCTGGAGCTTCTTGGTGTGGTGGGGCAACCTGGGACATCCTGACATGTGTGGTGTGGTCTGGCTCCAGCAGCAGGAGAGGAAAACATCTGTCCCCAAAGCATGTCCCTGCATGGTGGGGAAGGGCAGGGAGTCACCTCTCTTCCTTCCAGCCTGGCTTCTCTCAGCCAAAGGGGTCAGATTATACCTGTAACTGTGATATGGCTTCTCCTGAGTCTTGGCTCCTTCTGACCTGTTCTGTGCCTAAAGGCTTCACTCTGTGCCCAGCAAAGTTCCTGGCAAAGCTGCTCTTGAGTTTGCCAGAGCAAGTTTAAGAACCTGTTTGAATGCTCTTGTATTGATGGGAAGTTTCCTGTGACAGGGATCTTGGATCAGACTCTAATTTGGGACCAACATTAATGCTTTATGCTTTTCAAACAGATTTTCAAGGTGCCATATAAGTACATAGCTATAAATATATAAATATGTGTGTGATGTCTGTGTATCAACTTGCCATTATGTTTTTTAATTCTTTAGTTGAAGAATTTCCATTTTCCGCTACAAACCCCACATTGGTCCAAGGCCCAGCACAAGCCACAATTTGCCCTGTGCTGTGACAGTACCAAGTTTTCTCTGTCATACAACCAGGAAGGACTAGAAAGAGCTTTTAAAATTGTTTTAGAGAAAAGGACTTGCTTTGTGATGGAACATGTCAGGATGACAGTTCTTCTAGTGAAAGATGTCCCTGTCCCTGGCAGGGAGGTTGGAAATAGATGACTTTTAAGGTCCCTTCCAAGCCAGGCCATTCCATGATTCCATGCTGATTCCATGATTCTTTAATTTTGGCTTTTTGAAGCACACACAAAAAAAAGCTATTTCAGAACATTTTAAACAAGTTTTTATTACTCCCCCTGAGCTGAATAATGTTGGGCTCATGGTAGCTAAAGTGCCTGGCAGCTTTACAAAACCAGCCCTAATATAAAAAATACCCAGTCTTTAAAACATATGTAAAATAGCTTTTCTGCAACATTTGTGGCACATAAAGTACCAAATACATGTTGGTGAGTGTGATATAAAGCTTTTATTGCCATTCATTTGGGATGACCCACATAACTCACTCATGATATGTTAATAAAACTGTTCACTCTGTCTCCCTATAAAAACACACATGTAAAGACCACTAAAACTGTGGTGATAGCTTTGTGCTAACTTGTTAAGAAGCCCTACAAGTTGCATTTATCATCTGTCCCAAATTGCTTTATCTGCTTTCTGCCCAGTAATCAAAGACTAAAATGCCCAGGAACAGTAGTTTGCAAAATAAGTTTTCTTGAGAAATAACTTTTTGAAAGTTCTCCTCAAAATCATGCTGGCTGAAGGCCCAGAGCCATCAATATTCTGTCTGGTACCAGTGACAGCTTTAAGGACCAATATCTTCTGACCTGCCAAAACTGAGAATCGAAATTTTATGCCATTAGAAGAAAGAGGTTTTCAGTTTTCTAAAATGATAAAACACCATCACCTTAATCTGAGAAATATGTACCTTACAAGGGAATATTTCTGAACTTTCCATCTTCTAAGACCTTGCTAATTGAGGTACGAAGATTTCCTGATGGAAATGTGAAAAACACTATTTGAAAACAACACAAAAGGAACATTTTCTGTAAGTCAAGTTGTGATCAGACTGCAGGCTCCCCAAGGCAGGGACTTGGTATGCCTGGTTAACAGTCTTAGGGGCAGCCATTCTGGGGATAGTAAATCTTTGCAGTAAATTTACTAACAGACACAATTTTCTGACACATCTGTGCTGAAGCAACTTTGAAGACATAGAATACCATAGGGAGGAAGAGAAAATTAAAAAATGAAGAATATATGTATGTATGTAATTTAAAGTTCTAGAACATGCTGAAGTCAACAAGGTTAATAACATGATGAAATTAAGGCGCATTCTCAAGCCTTTATTGAGTCAGGCCCTATATGCATGGCCAGGCCTAGACTAAAACACTTGCAATGGGAACAGTAGTTGGCAGACACTCTCCTTTAAGAGGGAATTATTTCCCCTGTGTGTTTGAATATTCCTCCAAGTGCTGCTGGCTTCACTGGGATGCTTTGTTCTGTTTCCCAGTCGAGCTCCCATGCTCACACACAGGAGCAGTAGCACAGCTGGAAGTGGATTAGAGCAATCTGGCGGCAGCAGTCCTGGGAGGAATTAAGCGCCTTGCTGCTGGAATGGGAGGCCTAAATTACATTATTATTTAGAATTGAGTTTTGACTTCATTGCGTTATGGTTTTGCCCTGGTGGGTAACTCCCTTCGTTGTGATAGACTTGGTGTATCTTAGTATGTTCCCCACAGCAAGGACTTAGAGGAAGTTATGGCCTTGCTCAGCTCGGTGTCCAAATCTTACATAACCAAACGTTCAGGTTTTAACACCCAACAGGATTGTTCACAGGCTTATATTTAGCCACTGCAAGCTATCACATGGTAGAAAGCCCAGTGACTGGCTCCTGGAAGTCAGTTTGCAAAACTGTTGAGGACTTCAAAGGGAAAAGAATTGGCCTAGGATCTGTTTTTCCCTAAATGGATTTTTTTTTTGTTTTGGTTTTTTTGTTTTTGTTTTATGCATGCAAATGTTCTTCATAAAGTAACAGGGAAAAGAAGAATGAGATGTAAATGAAAATCGGTGTTGCTAAGTTTCTTTATTAGACAGATCTTAAGTCATTGACTTTCAGCTTGAAAACAGTGCTAGAAATGAGGTGACAAAATGGGAATTAGAGAAATAATTATTGTAAAAATATCCTGGTTCTTCTGATTGCAGAAGAAAGTAATTTGGATTTCATGGGCTTTGAGGCCAGAAGGATCTTTGGGTTATTTACTATCATCTCCTACAAATCACATCCCAGTCAGTTTTGCCCATTGAGCAAACATGTTAATGTTCCATCCTTAAAAGGATTTGATTGAGCAGAGAACAGGAGGAACTGAAGTGTCCTTGGTACACTGAAGTGTCTTTGGTGTTTGAGGTTTTTTTCCAGTCCTTAAGCACTGTCTTACTGTTTTCCTTTGACCTCTTGGTGGAATTCCCAATGCCTTTTTTTAATTGGGGCACCAGAACTGGGAAAAATGTTTTAATACTTGCCACAACAGTTCAGTTGCAACAGAGGCAACGTGACCTCCCTACTAATACTTGAACTATTTTCATTTATCCAGACTTAATTATAACTGATTTTGCTTCTGCTCCTTTCAGGGAGGTTAAGTTGAGGCATAGTCACGATGATCTCTAAGTCATTTCAAGGGGCTTGAAACAAAAAAATCTCAACAGCAGAGAAACAATGGGAAAGAATTAAGATGTGAGTCATTTGTAAATCTCATAGTCTCATGGCTTTCTGTGTCTCAGTAGAAATTTTTGAACACAAAGGGCAGAAAATTCTGGAAATATTAAATAAATCTATTCGAGACAGATTTTCCAAGTGAACTGAGGGATTTGGGAACTTAATAGCTTTAAAATTTCATCTTCAGGTGCTGCTAGCTAGGCATTGCTCTGTCTCCCTCTCATGTCTCTTCACCGATGCTGGAATTAAATAACGTAGTTAAAATCAGTGGAATGCAATTTGGATTAATTATCCTGGTGTAAACAGAAGCAAACTTTGTTCTTCTACATGCCTGGAATAGAAAGAAATTGATATTAAAGATTCAAGCACCAGCAGCCTGTAGAGGAACAAATTTATTTGATTAAATCTTGGAACACAAGGGGTCCCCACAGCACTGCTGCTAGAGCCCAGCTGTAGCACTCGCTACCAGAAGCTCACTTTACTCTTACTTGAATGCAGATACGTGAACTTAGTTTTCCTTTGTTAGTCTCAGAATCATTTTATTTGCTCTTTGGTAGTAAAACAAAAGTTTACACATGTAAAAATGTAAAAAGTTTACATTTTTAACACACTTAAAAATCGAGATGGCGGAGTGATAACCTCATACTATAAATAACGTGTGTTTATAATCTGCAGGGCTTGATTTTATTTATTTAAATTTTTTCCCCCCCACGCTCCTGATGCAAATCAGCTGCTGCTTGTCTGCAGTTGCTTTAGGGACACCTGCACAAGACTAACATGGCAGAGGTCAGGATTAGGCCCTCGGGGACGTGCCCTAGAAATGATGCTTGTCACTTACGTGCTTCTGCAGGGTCACGATGATTTGTGAAACGCAAGTTCGGTGCTGTTCTTCCTGGGGCACTTGTAGGCCAGTAGTTTTACATTCACTTGCTTCCTGCCCTCAGGGTCACTTCTACTCCTAAGAGACTTTCCTTTGGTGTCGTTTGAACACCTGGGTTTTCTTCTAAAAAACCAGCATTTGAAGGTGCTCTGACCGCATTCTTCATGATAAGGTTACGAGCATTGCATTTATTTCTTGCCTCTTTTATAAAACTGGATAAGAAAAGGGAAGGAGGAAACCTGAGTTTTCAGTAAAAAACTAGAAACAAATCAAAACAATCTTTCTAGATGCTTGAAAAACATGTCTAATTTACTGTTTCAGGCATTATTGATTCACCTGCTTCGCTATGTTTAATTTGGAAGTAGGATAGATGGTATCACAAAAATACGAAGATGCCAAGATGCCTCTTCTTTTTGTTATATTTACTGTTTATCACGTCTAACCTGAAACATGTGTCCACAGCTGGTGCATTACTGCTTTACTAATGTAAAGTTTGTGGCCAAAGAGTATTTTTATTTTGTATATAGGAAGTTGCAAGGCAAATGATTTAATTTATTTTTACAAGGCCATATAGAAAAGCTTGAGAAGAAGAGACTCAAGTCCAGGTAACCTCTTAATCCTTAGATCCTTGTTCTCTGTCTTAGAAAAAGGTAGCTGGGAATCGAGCTCTCAGTCTCTCTTATTCCTTCTATGGAGGTTTTGAGACACGTCTGTCAAAATATCCCAAATTTTTGAGTGAAGCTCTAATCAATCAATCAATCAATCCACAAGAAAAAGAGCTAGATGGGATGAGAAAGGAAGAAAAGAGAGATGATAAGGGAGGGATCATCTCACCTAAATCTGTCTCAAAGTTATGTATTAGTCATTCAAAAGCCCTGGTTTATTTCTGATCAATGGAGATAGACATCAATCCACTTCTAAAGGGCATTTTGATTTTTCTTAAAGTATGAGTCTAAAGTTGGGAGAATTTCCTTTGGAGGTGCCTTTTTTTCATTGCTACCTATAAGGGAGACTTGAACAAATAGGTCGGACTAATTACCTGACAATTAGATAGCTGAAGTTACACAAGGGGAATCTTATCCATGAGCAAATCAACAGATTATTGATGTGTCCAGGTTTCTGAGGGTGCTTGGGATATCCCTCAGCTGTGTCAGCTCTGTGTTCCTCTGAGCCCTGGATGAAGCCTGGGGCTTAGCACCTCCATTTCTCTCACTGGACATACACAGAACAACATATATGTGCCTAAAATATGTCCCTGTTTATGCCTGGCTCAGACCATGTCTGAAAGGTGATTTATCCACCAGAGTTGTGTGGCTGTTTCCATGTGTGCCCCTGTGTTTTTGTGACTCACCCCACTCCTGGTGTTTTCTCACCCCAACACTGACTGGGAGTAAAAAACCCCTTTTCAAGTTCCAGCTCTGACTTGTCTGGAGGATGAACATGAGCCCCTGTCCCCTAAAACAACCCCAAATCAGGAGAAAGTGGAGTTGAGGAATAAGAGACACTAATTTATTTCTCTTCTGTGTACACAAGCAGGTATTTGTTGATTCATTAAGTGGGTAGAGACAGACAGAGCACAGCTTTTCCACATGGCTGTGTGGGCATTGACTTTTATTGTGGGAACATGCACAAGTCTCTTTTCCAGTGAATATTGAATTATTTATCTGGAGTGGAACATCTTTAATAGGAGAGCTGAATCACCCCAGAAACTCCCTTTGGCCCAGACTTAGGCATCTGAATGCCTTGGATGCATGGGAGCACACAACCTTCATCCTCCTCTGCATTTCCAATGACTCTCTCAGTGACCTCCCACTCATTTGCTGCTCAGAGCTGGGGATTTTATGAGGCAGAAACATGCCTGGAAAGGATGCTGCAATGCTCAGATGGGCAATGTATTTGCCCTGTGGGGAGTAAACCCTAATATTTAAGTAACTTTAAAAAGAATTGGAAGTATTATCCTAGATCACTTGGGTGAACTGTGAAATTATATTCAAAGGGTAGGATTCATCTTGCCTGACTTCACCTCCCTGAAAGTGAGGTGTCTAGTCTGAGCTAGTCCTTTAGGTTTCATCTGTAATTCACACAGCAGGAAGGGCACGTGTGGAGTGAGTCACGCTGGTTTGAATCAGCTGTCTCAGGCAGTTGGATGGAATTGCCCTCTGGAGATGCTCAGTCCCTCTGCACAGAGAGGGAACCTACAGAACCAACTTAGACAAGGCACTTGACTCTTAAATGGCTGAACAGAAGAAATCAAGGCAGCACTCAGATCTCAAGGGTTTTATCGAAATCACAGCAGGGAAGATAAACTCTGCAACGTGGAGTACAGAGTCACGTGTATGGCAGTCACAGCTCCTCCACAGAGAAGAATTAATCTGTACAGATTAAAGTTGTGGTACTCTGTTGAGCCAGCCTAAAAAAAAAAGAAAAAGAGCAGGATGGAGAAAAAAGACAGTGAAAATATGAATCCTTGGCTTTTAATCAGACTGTTAGACTAGTAGAATGATATTATTTTCTTACCTTAAATTGCTGTTTGTTAGCTGGTTCCCCTCTCCTACCAGAAAACAGTATTGGGTCTCATATAATATCAAACTGTGAATCTGGAAGTGATCAGGAAAGGTGGTTTGTTTTTTTAAAGGAAAAATAAATCTCAGATTGTTTGATTGAGACTGTGAATATTTATGTACTGTTCCCCCTTTTCCCTCATTGCGTATTTCACCAAGTTCATTTGCGTGTGTTACAGGATAAATCTTACAGGAGGGCAGTGGAAGAAAGCAGTAAAAAGGGAAAACATCAATCAGTGATCCAGGGTAGCAGCAGGAATCGTTCATTTTTGTACATGGATCATGGTTTGTTGAACTTGCCTGGGCTTGACAATTAAGAACCTTGCAGTTGTGCCGAGGTCAGGCTCAGGTAGTTTCAAATGTTGGCTGCAAAAGACAAGATGTTGCTGGGCTTCTGTGACTTTGAAGCCTTGTTGTCACAGGGATAATCACTTAGAAAGAGGGCCACATATATTTGTCCTTGACTTGGAGAAAATGTTTTGTGACAAAAGGTTTATTTAATAAAAATGCCATGAGTGGTGTGAGTAACCTGATTTATTGGCAAGTGTGGGTGGAATTTTGTGAATAATAACTTGCTTTGGAAAGTAAAAGTATTTTCTCTCAAACTTTTTGAAGCAGAAGGTTATTCTCCTTTTAATTTGGAACTGATATGTTAATTTTGAAGATTACCAACATTTAAAAAGTGATGCAAAAATGATCGGATGTCTAGGCATGACTTACTTAACTGATGATCCCCAAATATGACTTTCTTGTTTTCATGCTTGTTTGGGAAATCTTGCATTATGTTGCTTAAAGTTTGTTTTAAAAATTTACTATTTTTGCTCTCTTTTCACATAAATCACATAGTTTTTGTGTTCAATTTGCTTAAAGAATTTATTGTTCCTACTACTCTGTGCCCTCTATGCCTTGTATCTCTTTCCATAGTAACTATCAAGTGAAATCCTTATCCTGTGAGAAGTTCCACACAAACACATAAAAAAGGAGTCATCTCACCTCATTTTAGCTATTTTAAATTTGGGTAGCCAGTCTGCCTGCGAGGGAGAGAGAGAGAGAGAGAGAGAGAGAGAGAGAGAGAGAGAGAGATTGAGGCTTCTCTGGTGGTAATTCAGCTTTTCCTAGTCTGCTATTTTAGGATGGAATGATTTGCCTTCCAGTGGCTCATTCAGGCCACAGAGATTGGTGTTTATGTGCTTTGTCTGCTTTGCTGTTTCTTCTTGTCCCAACATTAAACAAGGAAGGGAATATTTGGAGTTCAAGGAAGGGGAAAAAGAGTCCTCGCCTGACCTCTGCAAGTGCTGTGGGTGTGGGCAGCCGGAATCGGTTTTACTTTTTCCGAACCGTTTTTCTTTTACTACTTTCTAGTTACTTTCCATTTTGCTTCAGCCTTATTTGACCCACAGAAAACAGAGATGGAAACGACCTATGATGCTGAAAGTTTTATGGCTGGTATTATTTCAAGGGTCAGATTAACTGATTAAAACAGTCTCTTTTGGCTTTAAAAGCTGCTGGAGAAATCCTAACCCCACTGAAGTCAACAGCAAAACTTCCATGGGCTTCAGGATGGCCAAAATTTCACCCTGAGTACCTATTAATGAATCTTTGTCATCTGGCCCTCTGCTTGACTTGCAGGATTGCTCCATGCATTACATTTTCCAATGTTTTGTTCAGATGTGGTATAAGTACTTCAAGGCACAAGGATTTCTCTCCATCCCCTGGAAATACTTGCACAGGCTAATAGTTTAAGGAAGTTTTTGCTTGAAGATTTGAGTAACAGAGCCAAAGTCTGTTCTTGGTTGAACTGGAGTAAATACGGAATAGCTTGTTGACAATTCAGAGTTACTCCTCTTTTATGTCAGTGTAACAGAGAACACAGTTTTGCCAATTATTAACTTTTGTTACATTATTTGTATTTCTGTGCATGTCAGAATTTGTTAATCTCATTGTTCAACATCAAGTAACCTTCTGCTGAAAACAGAACGTCATTGTGAATTAGGTATCATCAGCTAAATTGAACCTCACCCTGCGCATTTGACAGATGGTAATACGTTCATTAAGTGTTCTGTGGTTGCTTTGAGGTTGGAAAGTGCTGTTTTTCTGGCTTCTGACTCTGAATTCTTCAGTAAAGTTGTTTAAAATCCTAGTTTTGAAGGGAGAAGAAAAATCACAAAAAGCTTGTGAGGCTTTTTTATTAATATTGTTGTTTACTATTGGTGGGATGACAGGGCAGGACTGTGATTGCTAGAAGTTGTCTTTGGCTGCATAAGTAGCCCAGAATGAAGTAGAGAAGGCTGAGAGAGATGGTTCCACCATGGATTTTGTCTATACATGGGTAGAATTTCTTGGAATTCGAGGTTATATTAAATATATCCCAGTGGAGGCAATATGATGCTGGTGCCTTTGTGCTTGGTGATTCCACTGTCCAGAAAAATGGTTTCCAGGAGTTCAGACGTTTCAGCCGTTGCATGGATAAGCTGATGACGGGGCTCCTCTCTCAGAGCTGGTCACATTTGGGATCTCTAAGTTCCTACTGAAAGTCTGCAGGGTGGGGAAGCAGTTGGAGGTAGAAATTTCAAAAGCAGCGCAGAGCTGCATACTCAGGCCTGGATCTACTTGGTGTTGTGATATTGAATCCTCCACGCTGACATTACCAACACAATGCAAGGGTGAGATTAGACACTTCAGGAGAAGTTCTCCCCACAGCTCATTTAGGAGTCACCAAAACCAAGTGTAGAAGAGAAAACTCCACTGAACAGAGAGGAAGCTCTCAAGGTGTTTAATTCAAACCTATTCTTTTAATTTTACTCACTTAGAGAGGATTAATCCCACCCATTAGCTGTTATAAGCAAACCTATTTAATTATTTAATGATGTTTCCCAGAGAACAAGTTGCCAAGAGAATTAGGTGCTTAGCCACTTCTGAAATTCACTGTGGGTGGTACTCTCACAAATAGAGAATTAGTAATTTTTTAGATCTTCACATCTTTTAAAATGTCTTCATCCAGTCTGGTGCTGTGCCTGGTGTTCACATGGCCCCTGCCCTGGTGAGTGCATCCTCTCCCCTGTGTTCTCAGTGGAGACAATAGAGACAGTTATCCCGATTTTCATGAAATAGCCATAGTATGGGAAGTTTGGAATTAAGTCCAAGTTTAAGGAATTAATCCAGGCTGAGTTTGGTCAGTATCATGAACCCAGACAGTTCTTTCCTCCGGAAGAGTCCCAGAACATTCAGAGCTGGAGGCTGTTCTGAAGAGGTTGTTTCCTCGTCTCCATTCACAGTTTTTCACCTTTCACATAATGCTTAAATATCTACCAGGTAAGAGAGAAAATTAGATTCTTTTACGCATCCTCCTACTTTGAGTGGGGATTTCCCTGAGTACCTTCTCAAGGAACATAAGATTTCAAATCATATAGATAAATCTGAATGTGTCAGGGCACCTAGAAAGTAGGATTTGCAACATGGATGTTTGCATATGGATGTCAAAAAATGCCTTGGAAACCATCGACAGGCTTTAAAAATCTGACCCTGTGCACCTAAAATCCATTTGATATTTGCAAGTTTTGGATTTTTATTCTCTTAGTTTTTCAAAATTTTTTCACTATTTAATTGGAAGGAGAGCAGTTCTCTCTTATTCACTATTTTTCTATTTTCCAGGCTGTTCTGAGAAGTTTGCTAGGATCAGAAGAGTTTTGATTAAAAAAATGAGGTCATTGGTGTCACAAGTAGTTGTTCAGTTCTTGACTACCAGGATATAAGATGGTCCTGACTGTGTGGTGATTTCACTGTGGGTTGTCAGAATCCTGTGAATTAGGTCACTGATGTATTGAACCCTGAACATATCATTATTTCTGGCCTAAAGCTGCCCTATGCAAGCGCCAAGTATGAATTCAGATAGTTGTTTTTCTCACTGTCATGAACAGGCTTCACTCCAGGCATTGTTTTTAGGACAGCCATGACGCACTTTGATAGAGCAATGAGAGCAAAAAAACCCCAAAACCTAATAAGTTCCAGAAAAGTTACATAAAAACACCTCACCTGCTGCTGCTGTCTGTGTGCACACACCTGACTGACAGCATGGGTTAGCACAAACCATCAAACATCCTCCTGATACTGGAATACTGCTCAGATGGCTTGGAGAACCAGCTGTCCTACTGGGTGAAGGGAATACTGGGAAGTGGTCAGTGTTGAGCCAGTTCTCTAAAATCCAGATGAACAAAACTGAATTAAATCACAGTAATTCAAGTCCATTCTCTCTACATGAGCATACTGCAGGAAGACACAGTCTGAGGGTGAAGAAGAGAAGCTGAACTGTCTATTCAACAGGTGTTACAGGTCAAACCAAAAAGAGATTGCTAAATCCTTGGAGTGCCGCCACACTCCACAGTTCCTACCCTCCCGTGGAAGTTGTGAGGCAGGACAGCTGCAGGCGATTAAAGGCACCACTGCCAGCATCTGACAGCAGAATGTCAGTGTCAAAATTCAATTTGAATTGATTAAATGAGGGATGGCAACACTTTTGTTTTATGGATGGCAGCACTTCAGTCGCTTTAGATGCTCTGCTTTGAGAAATAAAATTCCTTCCTTCCCTGCTATGTTTGTGGAGGTGTTTTCAGTTGGATCGCAGTCATTTCTCCAGTCAATCAATTAAGCCAGGGTTTGCCACTGTGTCTCAGAGTCAGCCACAAAAGAGCTGGTATGGTTCCCTGGTGCTGGGCCAAGAGGCTTCAGTGGGAACAAGGCATCAAGCGGCTTAATCTGACTTCCACTGCTGGCATAGGTTTAATGGATGTTAGGGCAGCACAGAAATCATGTTCTGTGGTGTTCAGCTCCTGCTCTCTCAGTGGCCCTGGGCTTGCTGCCTTTCTCCCTGTGCCAAAAGCACAGGGGCAGCTGACAACAGAGCCTGTGGAGTTACCTGTGCCAGCAAGGCTCTCTGTGAAGGGTGATTCTGCAGCCCTTTGGAGCGCCTGTAAATATATTTAGGACCATAGAATCATAGAATGGTTTGGGTTGGAAAAGACCTTAAAGACCATCTAGTTGCAACCCCCCTGCCATGGACACCTCCCAGTAGACCAGGTTGCTCCAAGCTCTGTCCACCCTGGCCTTGAACACTGCCAGGGATGGGGCCACAGCTTCCCTGAGAAACCTGTTCCAGTGCCTCACTATTTCACAGTAAAGAATTTCTTGCATATAATGAACCAAATTTCTGCTGTTTCAGTTTGAACCCACTGGTCCTTGTACTTTATCTCCATAGGCCTTGCAGTGCTACACCACCTGAGTAACTCTCCCCTAAGTTCAGTGGCAGTGAGTTACTCAGAGATATAAGATTTTACAGTATTAGGCCATTAATACTGACTCCAGGCCACAACTGCAGCAGGTATAAATCACTGCAGGTAATTTTCACCAGCTGAAATTCTGGCCTTAAGCCCATGAGTCGTGTTGTTATTTTTTCACATTGTAAATTCTTGCTGTTTCTTATTTATGTTGCTTTATCACTTTGGGGCACTTGCAGGGGACCAGGACTCCATCATGCTTTTCACCCTTCAAACAGAAACACGAAAGACCCTCCTTGCCCCTGAGTGTTTGCAGTTTAAGTAACACACAAACCTGCACAGTTATCCAGCTTTTTGTACGTGCATTATTGCAAGCAAGCTTTTCTATTGTTCTGACAGTGAAGCATAACAACACAAATACCTTGCCTGGGTGAAAAATTTGCACTCTGCTGTAGAGGTCTAGGTGGCATTTGAAGATTGGAATTTGTTGGAACCAGCAGCAGTGTGGGACATGATCTTCAGTAACTGAACTAAGAGGTCTGGAGTCTCCTCTCCATTGTGAGACTATTTGAGATCTCTCAAAAAGAGCATTTGCATCCAAGTTGAACCTGAGTTAAATGGGAATTTTAACACTGGCTAATATCTCATCTCATTTGTAGTATATCTTTCAGCTCTGTGGAGCTTCGGTTAGTATCTTTGCAATTACTGCTATTGCCTTTAATTACTCTGGAAAGGGGTTGAAAGAAGTAAAACTAAGACTTGATAGAACTGAAGTAATGCTAGAAAATTCTGCTTTATTGCACTCCTAAGTGGCTGGTTAGAAAAATGAAGGAGCAGTGTATAGGGTTCCAGTTCCTGTGTGATGGCTTTCAGCAGACCAGAAGAATATCACAGGCAATATGTGTTTTTTTGGTGTATCATACTGACAAGCTGGTTTTTACTTCTCTCATCTCTTTCACTGCTTTTTGTTGTGTGTCAGAAAAAGACATGGCACAGCAAGGTCCCTGTGTCCCTTTTCCTGTTGTAGGATGAGCTTTATCCTCAAGCAGACATACTTTGTTGGGCTACTTTGCCATTGCATTGTGTAGGCTTTGGAGCACAAAATAACAACAAAGAAATTGGTTCTTGGCTTTTTTCTAAAGACTACCATAGCCATTGTCAATGACTTTTTATAAACAATTCTTATTCTACCCTAATCACTTATTCTTTGCTTTTTTTGGCAAAGCTCTTGAAAGGGGCTTGGTGAAGGCTCTGAAGAAGCTGGATGACTACCTGAGAACTCCCCTGCCAGAGGAGATTGATGCAGACAGCACTGAAGAGGAGAAAGTGTCTAAACGCAAGTTTCTGGATGGAGATGACCTGACACTTGCTGACTGCAATCTTCTGCCCAAACTCCACGTTGTCAAGGTAAAAGATGTCATGAGATGGTCAAAGAAGCCTTATCTGACAATGATGTGCCTTGCTCTGACAGCTGAGTGCCAAGGCCAATGTGTATTTCAGAAGAGAGTTCTTAAGGCCTAGAAGAGCCATTTGAAACACGCTTTTGCTCGTCAGTGTTTCCTACAGGTTAACTAAAGGAACTTTATATTTAGTACATGGGAAAACTGTCCCATCACTTTTTAGCAGTGAAGACAATATTAAGTTCTAGGTGCCTTCTCTCTCTATTTTTACCCCGCTGCAAGTAACAGCAGTCTTTCGTATTAATTAGTTCCTAATGCCCTTAAGAAACATGTCAAAACTTTAGTCAGTTCCCACCCATTTGTAACTTAAGAGCAGCAGTCCATCTCTTTGGGGAATATTTATTCCATCTGGTATTTCACACGGAAAAGTTAACAAATCAAAGTCATTGCCGAGGTCCAGGATTTAAGATGTACTATGGTTGCTGGTATAGTGCAAATCATGTACATCATCTTGACTTCTAAATGTTGCATTTATTTAATTTATCAGATGACATGTTGCTTTAGAATAACGCAAGTACCTGGCAGACCTTGGCAAGCGAGCGAGCTAGGAATTAAAGCCAAGTCATGCATCTAATTTGGCTCTGTGAGCCAGCACATAAACTGAGCCTGGGAGCTGACTGCACACATGGAAAAAGAAAAAAAAAATTAAAAAAGCACATAAGTCACCAGGTAAGAAATGTGATAATATCCTCACAGGTTTAGCGCTTATTCTGGCTTGTCTTCATTGGCGATGTTGGAGTCAGACAATGCAAAATGAATGTGTGGCCCCTCACTGGTTCTTGTCTCCTAGGGATGAAATGAAAGATTTCAAAAGAGAATTAAAATTTTTCTCAGACAAGCGTAGCCATAGGATATTGCCCGAAAAACATTTCACAGATAGAAGAAAAGGGTAAATTATTTTTCCATTTGATGGAAGATGTGTGCTGGAAATTTTGAAAATGTTGACTCAAGTTGCCCAGCAGGTTTTATCTTCCCCATATGCGTGTGAAGCATCATGGAAGGCAAGAATGCTTAATTAAATGCAGTTCAGGACAGGATTTGGGCTTGTGTATACCAAGTGGATCCTGGTAATAAAAACAAATCACAGTCGTTTCTGAGAACATGACTATCCTAAGAAATCTGAGATGGAAAACAGCTCTACCATGTGCTTTAAAAATAAAGGGGAGCTCTGTGGCACATATGTATGTAATTTATGCCCAGGAACAATTTTATACTGTCAGAAAAATTAGAGATTGGAAGCACTCATTAAATTAGCTAATCTATCCCTTCCTATCAGATAGTTCACTCTGTCACCACAGGCTTATTCTATGTGCTATATTCCTACAGGGAAACTGAAATATCCCAATCCAGCAAGGTACTTAACCAACCAACTAGCTTTAAGTACAGATTAATCCCATTGACTTCAATAGGGCTGTACAGGTGCTTAAAATTAAGTTTGCACTTAACTATTTTCCTGAATAAGGGCCTGAGTGTTTTCAAAAATCGAAAATTTGCCTTGATAGACAATTTCCTAGTCTAACAAGTCTTGAAATAACCATTTTCTCTCTCAGTTTATCCCAATGCTCCTGTTTCTAATATATGCTAAATCATCTTGGTTTCCTAATCATGGTACCCATACCACCCTGAATTTTTCCTTTTCATGAACATGGATACAGCCTTCCAACAGCTGTAGGTGGTTATATCCTCTGACACCACTTGCCAGGCAAAATATATTACCTATATTAAAAATATAATACCATATATACATAATAATGTTAAATAGAATAATTAATATGAAAATATGTTATAATCGTTACTAATGCCTTTCTCTTGAATCTGTCTTGCTTTTTATGATTCAGCCCTTTCTTATGTGGTGTCTCAGGTTTAAGTGGTGTACTTAAGACTTGTAAAAAAACCCCAAAAACCCCAATATGGTAAAATCAATGAACTTCAAGTACCATAAAAGTTGCAATTTGGTGACAATAGCCAAATTGTAGCTTTAGAGTGTCCTTAGACCAAGCAGCAGCCTTGCAAGATAGGGGACAACCAGCAGTCACTTCTCAGGCTTTTCTATGATAGGTCCCTGATTCTCCAAGCATTCCTCTCGTTTGCTGTTAATTATATGACAGAAAAGAGCAAGAAGCTCCCTAAGATGGAGATGCATCACCAGCGAGATGCTTTTTTCACGTGTTTTATCTTTGCTTTAGATTGTTGCAAAGAAATACCGCAACTTCGAGTTCCCGGCGGAGATGACGGGGCTGTGGCGGTACCTGAAGAACGCCTATGCCAGGGATGAGTTCACCAACACCTGTGCAGCAGACAAAGAAATCGAGCAAGCCTACGCAGATGTGGCCAAGAGGCTCAGCAAGTCCTAACTGCCCCCAGCCACGGCTCAGTATCCCGTTTTACAGACTCTGCTCCTTGTTGCCTTAAGATGTACTTTATCCTTATGCTGTCTGGTTGGCATCTTTATGACTTCACCTATTCCAAGTGTACTGGGCAGGGACAACTCTGCCTCTCCCTGGAGAAAAGAGAAGGCATCTGTAGTGGGGTGGGTGGAGACCCTTTGAAGTCTAACCCAAGATCTGGCTCAACTAGTATTATTTGCAATCAGTATTGGAAATGAGTCCACTTGACTAGTTTCTTGTTCTGTGTTCGGGGTACATCATGACCTGTATTATTTAGAGTTTTAAAAATAGCTGAAATTTCAGGTAAGAGAGTTAGGAACACATAGAACTGGTTCTTCTCTAGGTTATTTCAAGGACGCTTTTTCCCCCAGTTCTATTAAGATCCTTGAGGCATGAACAAAATACAAGAGAGAGAGAGGGGAAAAATAGGAGTTTGACCCTAAAGCAGAAATGCTCTTAGCAGTTATATTTAAATAAACTCTCTGAATGCATCTTCTGTCTTAGCAGGCCCAGGAGTTTATAGGGTATTTATTTTTAACTTGGCGCAAGAGGGGGAAGCCTGAGTGAATATGTCAGACTTGCAGATGCTACTCTGCATAAAATTTGCATGGTGTTGTTGGATCCGAATGTTTAAAGCAAAAGAGAGTGAAAGAGCAATTGAGCAGGCAGCCCTTGGAAGAGCAGGGCCTGTGCCAAAATGCCCAGTGGATCTGCTGGTTGGTAGAGATAGACAGACACAGCAATAACAGGGGCAGCAGATTGACTCCAGCACCCACAGAGGGAATTGGCACAGCAAACCAAACCACGTAGGATATTGTTGTCTTGACTGTATGGTTGCCAGTTCCTTTATAATTGCTATCTTGGGAAACTTGGATCAGCAGTGGGAAGCTGTCGCTGCACACGGATTCCAGGCAGGGGAAGCGCTTTCCCTGCCTCGGGCTCCAGATGGGTCACTTTCAAGAGCTCATCATCTCACCCCAGGAGGAGTTTGCTGTGAGAGCCTCAAAGAGGGCAGGCTGGCACAGTGAGAGGCATGTTTCCAGCCAGGAATTCAGCAAGTGTGCTAGCAGAAATCCATGCATGATGCCTCAATCCTGCTCATCCAGGCTTTACCCATCCAGGTTCCACAATTCTAAATTCGTTTTTTTTTCTAAAAGAGATTATTTTGTTCTATCTGCAGTGCTTGCCTGGCACATCTGCTTTACAGTGTTGACTATTTGCACGTTCCTTCAGCAAATTCAGAATGACAGCTCTTTCACTGGAAACTCATGTGCTCTCGTATGTACAGCAGAGCACGTGGCTCACGGATTTCAGTTTGGGGGGGATTTATTGCTGTTTTAAAAGATAAAATAAGGCTGAGCTGTAACCTGATGTGGCTCCCGTTCTGATCAGAGCTGCTAAAGTTGCAATGATTTGAGGGGAACCCCAAGCTGGTGAGCTGTGACCAAGGGGAACCCCACAGCAGACTTGTTTGCAGCCAGAGAGCTGGGAAAGTGGAACAGCATTGAAAGCCAGGCTCTGCTGTGTGATGTTGATGACAATCTGAAACCATCCTTTTGCTTTGGTGGGATAATTCCACTTTTCACACTAACCCAGCTGGGAGCAGAATGTTGCTCATTGACTGAAGAGAGTTTGTGGTTGACTATTGTTTCACATGCAATGGTCAATTTGTTCTGAACTTTCAAAACCTTGGAAGAAAATCCATGAACTCCCAAGTCTTCTCCTAGAATGGGCTATTTTAGCAGCGGCTAGACTGGAGGGCAGAGGCTTGCACTCTTTAAAATATTGCTGAGAAATCAGCTGGCTTGGAGGACACTAATAGCAGCCAGAAAAATCTGATGAGATTAGAAGTGTCTGCACAAGCACTTGTGGCTTGTTAAAAACATTTCTTCATGAGATTGGAATTATTGTGATATTATTTTATTTTTCCTCTTTTAAAAAAATTCTGGCATTTATTTATTTATTTATTTATCTTAATTGACTCAATCCTACCTTTCCGTCTTTCTAGTTTTTGTTTTCACTCAACACGTGGGTCAGGATGGCTCAGCCAATTTAGGAAAGTGTTATTAGCAAAGCTCTGCAAGTTTGTTCCTAGAGAAAAGTCTTCTAATCTATCTGATCAATGGTCCTGGGGATTTTTTACTCTCAGTATGATCCTGTCGATCAACAGAAACTACATTTTTCTCAGTTGTCTTTTCCCAGGTTTGCACTTCAGTCAGTAGCTTTGCTTAGTCACAGTTGCAGCGACTCTTTGAATAAAAGATTCAGAAGCAGATGCAGATTCTTGCTCTCTGCTTGTTATATTTAGGTCCTAAAAGAAGACTGTCCAAACATGCAGCAGATCTCAGGCAGGTGAACCAGGGTCTGCCCTGATTTCCGTCTCAGAATCTTCACCATTTTGCTGAATCTCACAGTTCTGAAATGCTCTTATATGTTTGTCTCGATTTTTCATAGAAGAGGGCCAAATCACAATCAGTTGATTTCAGTGACCTCAAATTGCATCTGTTTTTAAAAATATATGTTTAAAAATGGTTGGGCTTATATCAAAAAGAAAATGATCTATAAATGCAATGAGATTTTTTCTAAGATGATGTGAATGTTCTTAAAAACTTTTTAAGATTTCTTAATAAAATCTGAAAGACCCCAGGCTAATTTCCTTTTAATTAATTACAAGAAAGAAAAAAAAATCCTTAAATATCTTGATTTTTCATACAGTATTCCAAAATATCTAGATAAAACATAGTGATGGATATGAGAAATTAGAGAAAAGTGGAGCAGTTTTCATATTTGGTGCTGGTTCTCTCTGAATTCAAATCTCATTCTGCATCCTAACTTTGCATTTTACTCATAACTCTATTATAGGCTGATCTAAGATTATGGACAGGTTCAGGCATTCCCTGACCTTTGTTTGGGTTTGAAATCCAAGCTCATGTTTTCAGATCTGTAACTTTCACTCACCTTTGTGCTTTTTGGCTTTATCCACAGCCAGAAGCAGGAAATACTGGAAATCCTGCACAAAAAAAGTGTTTTGCTAAGATTTTGAGCTCAGTTCTCAAGACTCAGGATCCATCACCAAAGAGATTTTAAAGGGCTCCAGACTCTTCTAGGCAGAGTATTTTTGGTGACCTTCCATTGTATTTAGAATTATAAGTAATAAATATTAATCATACAGGATTGTATATCTACATTGGCAAGGCAGCATTTCTGAAAAGAATCTAAGTGACATGACAGACATTGCAGATTTACAATAACTTTGTTCATAAATTTTTTTGCAAGATGTAAAGAAAGACATAGTGCAGAGAGGGAAGAAGCCAACAATGTGGATTTAATCATCTACATTTCAGAAATGCAGACCAAATGTCTGTGAAGATGTCCATTTCATCCAAACATTTCTTAGATATTTATTTCAAAGCTCCCTGCTCAGTCAATCCAGCACTCCATTCATATTGGAACGAATATTGATTTTTCTTCTATTAGCAGTGGTATGGGAGTTCTTGAGGATCCCACAGATTAGTTACCCTTATTCTCTGTTAGACTGTTTGAACCGCCAAGAGGTCATTTTGCAGCACAGGTAGGACTAAAGAGTATCTGTATAACGTCTGTTTAAACCAGGGCTTCTGAGAAACATTTTTTCCTATAGAAATCACACAATGATACTGCTTTATGAGGTCTAGTGTGGAATATAGAACTGCAGGTTACTCCTCTGGCTGCATCAGCTGAGAAGCCACTGCAGGGGCACATGACAGTCTATAGCACAAAGGAAATAGCCAACTTTGTTTCCTACAAGAAAGTTCAGCTGAATTGCATATAGCATTTATTTTAAATATGTATTTATTTTATTTGAACCCCTAAACACCTTTCTCCCTCTCTTGTCTGTGTTCAAATTCAGCTCCAAGTTAGCCATAACCATTTTCTCAGTGATAAGTATTCCTGTGGATGGGCACAGGGCAAACTGTATTTTAGTGTAACCCTTCCATCTGGTGGGGTGAAGCCCCCTTTCTGCATCATCTGAGTTTGGCTAATCAGCTGAGTTGAAAGTATTGCAAAAATTTAGCCAGTGGAAATCACACTCCTGTAAAACCAGAAGCACATGGAAGCATTATTTTTTTAAAAAATGAATTGACGTTTTAAAGAAAAAAATAACCCCAAAGTCTTGTGTCCTCCTGCATGTGTATTCTTTTAAGCATCAGGAAATTTGCCTTTGTTTATTACTCTTCTAGAGGTATTCATTATTCTTGAATTGCTTTTGATATTAAGAAATATTTTTCCAGTAAGATTTTGCCTTTCTGCTGAATCTTTCATCTCTTCATTAATTTTGATGTCTGCAATAACTTAGTAATTCCAGAGGAGGCAGGAAAGCTGAGAGGTTTATACTTGATGAGAAGTTGAAGGAGGTAATGATTTTTTCTTTTTGGAGAAAACAACATTAAAATAATTTTTAAAATAGTGTCTTTTCATCTGGGATACTTTAACCAAGAGCGATAGACTGTTTAGTCTGGACTGTGAATTTCAGCACAGACATGAGCAAGGCAGCAAGTTGAAGGTGGCTTTGCCTAGGGGTTTCTCACAGGTAGCAGACATGTTCCCTCTGAGTCACAAATTTCCCATTTCCTCCTTCCAGGGGGGATGTGCTGGTTTGGACACTGAGCTGTGACAGCCCACTCAGTGCTCAGCAGTGAAAAGAGGAGTCCCGTTCCCTTTTCTCCCCCTCCAGCTCACAGGCAGGGAAAGCAGAGAGCGTTAAGCTGCTTTATTTCCTTGTCCCACATTCCGAACAGGACTTGGCCCCAGAAAAGCCAGCCAATGCTGTTTTCCAAAGCTGGATATGTCCATTTTTTAACATGTGACATAAAAGCCCAAAGAATCCCGTGTAACCCCTCAGGCACTCCCACGCAGGACTCAGCAGCCTCTCAGAGACCACAGCAATCATCTTATTCCCCTGCTTCCCCAAATCATTCGCCTTTCACCATTCACTGGAGAGATGCTGATCCTGAAAACGCTCCCGCGGATGCGTTTGAATGTGGTGTGTTTGAGCTGTGCTCATCAGCTAGGCAGCTCTGAATGGTGGCATTGTCGCAGCTCAGCGGGTCGTGCCTCTGCTGCCAAGGGGACCCAGCACCCGCCGGAGGAGCCGAAACTGCTCCGCCAGTGATGGTACAACCACGATGAAAGGTTTGAGGGCCACCTTTCCTCCTGCCCGGCTCCCTGGCTGAAGTGTTGGAGCTCAGCTGGAGCCGGGATCCGGCGCTAATGAGCATTTTTAGCTTGCAGCATGTGAATAGGGACTACTGATGTGTTTAATGTTAAACATGTGCCTGCCTGCCTGCCTGGAGAGGGGCCTAAAAGTCATGACAGAAAAGCCTATATTAATGAAGGGCATTATTATTCCCCTCCCTTTGAAATCTGGTGGCAGAATTCCCAGTGGGGGAATTCCCAATAGGAATTCCCAGTAAAGGCAAAGGTGGCATAAGCATGAAGGTTTTTCGAGTGCAGAGAGAACAGAGTAGACTCAGGGAGAAAAGGAGGCAGCAGTGCTGTAAAGGGTCTTAGTGCAGAAGAAGGACACCAGGCGGCAACTGGAGGGACACGAGCGGGGCTGCCGGGCTCTGCTCTGGTCCCACGGGGTTTCAGAGTGGGGCTGGGACCAGGCTGTGCTGGCAGTGCAATGCCAAGGCGTGTTCCACTGTATCTCCAACCACACTCCCCATGGTGGTATCTCACAGCACAGCGATGCCTCCATTGTGTCTGCCTCACTCTTATTATGAAGTGGCTTGTCGAAAGAAAACTAAGAAGGGTGGGGGAATTTTTTTTTTTTTATGTATACATGGAGTAAAAACAATCCAAATATGCTTTAATGGTTCTCAACATGATACTGTCAATTCTCACCACAGGGTGGAATTTGTTGGTGGAAATTAAATTAAATTAAATTAAAACAGAAAAGCTTGGCTATTGCTAATGGGTACTACTGGGAGCCCTAAAAGCTGTTTGTAGTGTAGAACCATAACAGGAGTGAACATCCTTTAATTCCCAGAATTACTTGGGTTTCACAGGGTCATTTTAGCCTATTCTGCTGCACTGCTGAGAGGTTGCTCTTTCCCTGTCTCGCTTGGTCTATAAACTCTGAAGAATTTGGGAAATGGCTACAGGCACCAAATTAATCTTTTTCACTCCTTTTCCCCCCTTCTTCAGTAAATTAAGTACTTCAGTTTGGAAGTAAGCAATAAGTAAGTAGAATTTGCAAACAGCAGATTTCTCTACTCGTTCATTAAGATAGTTTTGAAGAGCTTTCAGGAAATGAGAGGTTATCCCCAGCTTTGGAAAAGCTGGTGGTATAAAATAAAAATGGAAGTGGAATTCTGATTAAATTACTGAAGCAGAAAGATCACAGTTTGTTTTAAGGAGCATGCTTAGGAGTAAATGAACAAAATATTCCAGATACTGCAATAGGGGCATCAGATTCAGTTCTAGTTTCTGGTTTGTGTTTTTGGGGTTTGTGTTTGGGGGTTTTTTTTGTTTTGTTTTTATTAAAAATTATCTATTGTACAATATAGAAACTATATATATATATGCATACATATATATGTTCGGAGTATTTATCTGCATTATTTAATTCAATAATGCTGTGAAGTTTGTTGGGATGGAAGGTGGCATAAAGAGGAAAACTTACACTCTTGAAACAGCACTATTATTTCTGTGTCTTTGATTTGGTTCCCACTGGAATAAACAAGAACCACACCATTAGTTGTGTGGAAGCAGGATCTCAGCTTCACAGACCCCGAAAGTCTGGCAGTCCCTCGGAGGGCAGGGTAATTTGCTGTTTAGCAATCCGAGCCTTGCAGTGGGCACAGCGCGATTTGAAGGCATCCAGAGCCATCCTCGGGTGAAGGAGCGATGCTTGCAAAGGACCCCATCGAATCCCCTGCTGTTCTAAAATGAGATTAAGCCATCATGAGATGCGGACTGGCTAACCCCAAACCAGACACATTCGCCTGCAGCGCAGCCGCTAAATTGGTCTGACATCAGGAACCGCAGCGAAGGAGCTTGGCCTCAGAAGTGAGTCAAAGCAGCATCTTTGTCACCAGTCATTTTCTATTTATAATGACACAAATCTATTTTATAATCACGGGGAGGCACAACAGGAGTGTGCTTTGTTCTGCCTAAATCGCATTTCTCGTGCGGGTGCGTTTAAACACAGCCCTTGGCCCCTTGCCGCACACCACACACACCCAGGGCGGGCACTTCTGGCACAACAATGCACACCCTGTCGTGCTTGAATGCTCAAAGCCTCCAGTGCTGGAGCAATAAACTCCTGCTAAATGGCTTAAAAATGTTCCCTTAAGTGCACCGAGCTGCCCCACTGCCGCCTCACTTCTCATTTCCAATGCTGTTCTGTTTCAAAGCCTTGTGTTTCAAAGAAACCAGCAGTATGTTGTGTTGTTTAGTGATGGAAATTGCTGGGCATTATTAACCATAAGAATTTGGGGTGAAAAACCCCAACCCAACCCTCTTTCCTGGTGGAAACCTGACAGCTTTTACTCCTGACTGTGTTTTTAGAGGCTGTGAACAAATTCCCAACAGTTGCTTGGTTTGGGACCTGGAGAATGGGTCCTCATCTGTGCAAACCCTCACAGCTATGATGGTAACCCCCCTTTGCTCCCTTTTGTCCTTTCCTTTTTTTTTTTTTTTAAAGAGAGGTCCTGCTGTGTATTTCCTAGAAAATTATGATCTAATGATCAATAGATTTAGTTTTGTAACCTGTTTTCTGTTCTAAAGCCTGAAGATCAACACCAAGTTGCATAGTAAGATTCGGGGGTGAGCAGAAGTGCTTTTTTCCCCTCCCAAACCTACTCGTTTTCAAATCCTGACTCATTTGGGGCTCAATCCTGGTTACTTTGAGGGGATCTAAGGTTGAAAGAGTGGAAGAGGAGACGACTGAGAGACGATAGCAGGAACCAGTCTGGCAGTCTTAAGAGGTATGTGGACAAGTTTCCTATCAGTGTGCGAGCAACCTGTGCAGAGACCTGCATAGCCCCAGTAGACCTACGGTCGCTTAAAAACTGCACTGATATTCAAAGGCAAAATTTGGGCAGGGAACCATGACATGATGATCAGACACGGTACCTCTTCAGGGCGTTATACAGGCAAAAAAGAGCTCATTTGAAAGGACACTCAAATTTTTAGCTACTGGTCAAGGCCTGAGTTCACATGACTGGATTTTCTCCACCAAAATGTCATTAATCCCAGAAATGCCTAATGGCTTCAGGGCTCTCACCTGAAGTACTGGGCTAAAAGCAAAATCAGAAACTCATATGGAGAAATCAGGAATTACCTTTAAATTTATACCTGGTAAGCTTCAAAGATAAGTAATTTATTTGTAAACTACTATTTTTAGTGTCTGACAGTGAAAAGTAGCGGTGTATCCTGAGATCTCCATCAGAGAAGAAAGCAGGCCAGGATCCCCTTGTGTACTTGTGTTTTTCAGTCAAGGAACATCCTCTCTTAATGTGCAATTTTAGATTAGATTGCAAACTTTTGGGGTAGGAACTACGTATTTTTTCTTTGCATGTGCAGCTCCTTACAGAACAGGACCCTGATTAGGGCTTTTGTGCGCTGCTCTAACCCTCATAATCTATGATAGTAGGAAAAAGATAATTAAAATGTCATTGCAGTTCACCTTTAATATTATGATTGTGAGACTATACTCTGTCAACTGTGAATAAAATAATGTCCTTTTTGTATAATAGATAGTATATTTTATTATTGAAGAAAAAGTTAAATTTAATTTTTAAACACAAGAAAGTATCCGCTTATTGTTTCATTTTAAGCTTTTGAATATATAAGCAAATATTTCTTTTGTATCCTTCAAATGAGTATGTGTTAAATGAAGAAACTCACCTTCCTGAATTAGAGCTGTTTATAATTATATTCCAAGAGTGATTAACATCTTATAATTTGAATAAAAGTGGTTTATTTTCTCATTGGTTTATTGCTGAACTTTTGTTTAATTTTGTTAATTGTTTATTCTTTTTGAAACAGGCAACTTTTCTGTGCCTGCAAAAAACCAAAAGTGTGCTCGGAGCTTGAATACAGCTATAGTCATCCCTTACTCTAAGAATGGGATATGAGAACTGGTGGGGACATAATACACATCTATGAAATAATGGAGGGGGTGAAATGGGGTGTGACCATTCACTGTTTCTCATATCAGAGGTTATGTGTTCCTAATGAAATAATCAAGCAGCAAGTTTAAAGCAGTCAGAAAGAAAAGCCTTTTTACACAGCGTGTGATTAAACTTTGGAGCACTTTACTGGATGATGCTGAGCAGATCAAAATGAATATGGGGTTCAAATATGGACATACCAACTTCCTGAAGAACAGATCCATAAATGCTGTTAAACATGAAACTTTGGAAGCAATTTCCAAGTCAAGAAGTCCCTAAATACCAGGGCTGGGAGAAAGTCCATGAGGAAGTAGGTTTCCATTTGCTTCATTTCTTATATTGTTTCTGCTGTGAGAGATTAGACACAGCCACGGGAGGGCTGGGTGCCTTGGCTCCAGGATGTCCTTTCTGGGATTACAATGCACAAATGTGAAGTATTGTAAATTGAATTCCAGCACAGAACTTTGAATTTAGCTTCCCCAAAGCAAACCAGTTCCAGAGACGCTTTAGATACAGAGGCTTGGAATCCCTCTCATAGCAAATGATGGGGAATCACATTCCATCTGAAACAACAGGAGTTCATCATCCAGCAGCTGCAACTGCAGAGTAACAAGCAGGATTTCTCTGAGTTTACATGTCAACTTCTCTTTTGGTCACCAAAGATTGTACCCAATGGACCACATATCTCTAGTCCTGCATTGCTCTGATACCACATCTCTTTTGATGTTGTGTGTGATATAAAAATGGGCATCTGTTTCAAATTCTCCAGACTCAAGGTGATAAGTGCCAGCCTAATGTTTCTGCTCTAACTAGTGCTGAAATATGATTTCACTTGTCCAGGACTGTAGAAATCCAGGGTCTTGGTTGACTGTTTTTGGACTAAGCTCTAAATGTGCAAATACCTAGGTGTACCTTCATAGCAGATGTGATCTTTCCCTTTCTCTCCTGTTGTGGAAGCATGAAGGAAAACCAGGGAATCTGAAAAGCTCACCATAGGACATATCAAAGAATTAATAAATACCTTTTTTTTTTGCCTAATTTGTAGCCAGTCCTGAATGGAAGTTCAGTTTTGCTGTTGAGTCACTCAGCTGCTGCGGGTTGCTATGCACTGCTGAGGCTGGCTGAGGACGCTGCTGTGCATTTTCTTGTAGGAACCCACACCTTGCACAACTCCATCATGTCACTGTCGTGCCAGAACCACAGGTATGAGGCTGCTCCATCCCGATGAGCATCTCTGACAGTGGTCAGTACCAAATAATTCACAGAGGGCTGCCAGGAGCCCCAACGCTTGGGGTTTGACCCACTGACCATACACAAAAAGATGTTTGACACTGGTGGTTTTTTAGTGTTTGTTTAATTAAAAATTATTCCCTATAGCTCTGTCTCCTCTCATTGTACAAATGAACCTAACACTGGTCTCAGGCTGTCTGGACACTGGTCTAGGTGATGTTTTAGAGTAGTAAAACTGAGTACCTCAGATCCATTAGGCGCTGTGTAAAATAAGTGATTTCTGTGCATAAGTGATTGTGATTGCAGATCTGAATGATGAAAAATGGGGTGAGTAACAACCTGGATCACTTATCATTTTTCCTGTCTTTATTTTATCATTCCTTATGCATTTGCTCTGAACAAAGCCAAAGCCTTCCCCTTTCCACAGCAATGTCTCACTGCTGATGGTCATATTTTGGTCATTCAGTCTCTGAAAGATCACTTCTACCCAGGTAATCACTCTCTCTGATGGGGATTTGCACTGCTGTCTCTCCCTGCTTGCCATGAAAAAATAGAGGCCTTGATGGGCTCCATGGAGCTGCTGGCACCTCTTCCTTCAGGGATGGGGTGGGGGGAGGCTTTGTCAAGGCGGGTTTAGTTTGGGTTTTCTTTTTATCTCAGTACCTGACGTAACACTCCACACGTCCTGCTCGACATGCTGCAATCAGTCCAGTCTGCGCCAGGCAAGAGTTTAGACATTTCAGGTGTCATCCATCCTTCATATCTCGTGCATGCCTTTCCTTTCATGAGCCCAGCAGATGCCTTTAATTGCCAGCCTTCACTTCTTGGCTTTCCAAGGAGCAGCAGAGGAACTATGGAGTCCCTCTGGCGAAGGATGAAACGAAGGGGCCCAGCAGCGTTATGACATTTTCTTGCACTGAATTGGCTTTGGGAAGAATGGCCTCTTTCCTCCTGTTAGATAAGCACAGAAATTTTAAGCAGATGCTTGCAAAACATCAAACAAATATATACTTAAAAAAAATAAATATAGGCTATACCCACATGCCCCATAATCTGGCCAATATTCAGCTACCGCTGACAGGATCTAGCCTTTCTCTGGAGGAGCCTGGAGGAAAAGGAAAACCCGCAGTCTAGTCACTCCTCAGCAGGACTGGAACTGGCTTCTCCACCATTCCGGAGCTCAGCATGGCCATGCCAGTGGCTGGTGGCCAATTTCCAACCCACCCTGTTGTTCAGCAACTAGAGGGAAACGCAACCCTTCGCTCTTGGATGTTGTGTGTACACCCCAGGGACTTTAATGTGTTTAAGTTTCCCCTGAAATCAGCATTGCAGAATGCAAAGGGGAATTTAATGCCATAGGGAAGAAGGTGCAGCAGTTTGAAAAGTCTAAGCTGCCAAAACCAAGAAGAAAGGGTGTTTTCTTTAGTGCATTCGTAAGCCTTGTAACCCTTATGCTCCTGATTTCTAGAGCAGAGATAATAGAGGAGATTTCTTCTGGTTCCCTTGCACTGAAAGCTTTTGGGAAAAGCTGGATGGAAGTACATTCATTGGGAAGTGTGAGAAAGAATTTATTGCAAGTAGTCCCCCTTCCCTCAAACCTTTGTTAAAACAACATTAAAGAACATTATTGGTGCCAAGGGAAGGACTTTGAAGAACCTGCTGGAGTTCAGGTCACCCGCGTAATCCTCATCCAACTCCTGGTGTGGACAAGTTGTGGTACCAGCTTTCATCAGCTCAGGCACCACATCCTGCACAGCTCCTGCCCCGTTGGTGCCCTGAACGGGTGATGCAATTTGTTTTCTTGGCACAGAGTGGTGCTGGGCCTTCTTTATTCCTTATTGCTCAGCCTGTTAGGAAACTCTTTAAAACAGTCACGGTATCATGTGCTTTCTGCAGCAGCGTTGTTTGTGACTGCTTCACAAACATTCATCAGATCACTTCACGTGTCCCCAAGGGGCACAAGATGATGATTCACAGTGTGGGAACCAAGACTGAAAACTTCAGAGATGAGTTTTCACTTCAGATGCTCCGTTTCACTTATTTAAGACGTGATTTTTGCACTGTGCTGTGATTTCAGGGAACGGCTGTACCAATAAACTGAATGTACTGGGATCACTCCCAACCTCTGGGACAAACTGGCACGAAATGGCTCCTGTCCATACTGGTTTACCCTCCTCAACTGAATAGCTGCCTGCAAATGGCTTGTTAGAAACACCCCCTGGACAAATAAGCTTCCAGCTGATTTCAAAGGTTAGTTTGGGAGGGTGCTAGATGGCCTGAGCCAAGACACACATGCATATTTATATATTTATATATAAAAATGTATAAATTTATATACATATACCCACTAAGTAGTAAAGGCAGGTATTTGGGTTACAGTTCCAAGTGCAGCTGTGACTGCTCAGAAGCTCCTGCCCCTCAGCTGTTGCCTCAGGTCCCAGAGCCACAATGAAGCTTGCATATAAAAAGTAGCAAATTTGAGGCAGATGAGCAGTATTTGATCTTTCCTGACTCTGGAGTGACTTTGCAAGTATAGCAATGTTTTACTGTAGTTTTGCTTTGTATATTGTTTTGTACACATATGCACACCTATCTATAGATGCACATGCACACACGTACAGTGACATTCTTCCCTCTGAGCAGCATTTTAATTCTGGGCTTTCCCTTATCATCCTTAATGATGGCAGAAAATCAGTGCAGCTGGGATTTGAGCCTCCACAGGACCAGCTGGCTTTGGCACCACATCTCTGCTGAATCCCAAGTCCTCAGAAGGTTATTTATCACACCACAAACAGAGTTGTGCTGCCTGCCTGCTCTGCTGGGAATATTCCCTATCCCTTGCCACTGGCATGATTCCCCAGGGAAAGCCTCAGAGTTGTTGGAGCCACTTGGATGCCTTGCTCTGCAACCAGCACTCATATTTATGGTGTATGGAGTAAAATCTTTATTCATAAAGCAGCAGCTTTAGCTTTTCATTGTCAGTGTGGATGTTGAACTAATCAGAAAGGGGAGCAGGGGAAGGGTGGGGACAGGAAAAGAGGAGTTTGTGGGAACATAACAATGTTAAAGAAAAAATCTCTGCTTGCTGTCAGTTAAGTCTCTCCATTAGTTACCTCTACCATTATGGATTCATTTTAAGATCCAGATTTCAATATACATAACTTTAAATCACTAACATCCTTCATGGCTCTGTGATTTGCTGGTTCCATATGTAGCCTCTTGGCCCATTGTGTTGGCACAGGTTCAACTCTTGTTCTTCCTTTGGGTTACGGTTTCCTTGCTTTGATGGGGGGGTCAGGAGGGGAAGAAGAGGGAGAGAGCAAGAAAGAGATGCTGAGACAGAAGGCAAGTGATGGTGGAGAGGGAAGGGATGGGAGGAAAGGAGAGGAGCAAAAGGAAAGGTAAAAATAACACGAGAGAGAAACAGCTTAAAATAAATCAGAAGAAGTAAAGAAGCAGAGTGGAAAGAGCAGAAAGAGGAAAACAATGAGAGGTGGTGTCAGAAGCAGCTCTGGGATGCTGTGGAGTGNAAGGTGGTGTCAGAAGCAGCTATCCCCACCTTGCTGCTTGTGGCAGCTCTGGGATGCTGTGGAGTGGGAGGAGAGGGCTGATGCAGCCTTTCCCAAGCTCCTGGAGTGGCAATGCCAACCTCCCCTTGTCCCAGTGCCAGGCTGCCCCTTGTCCCCTCGCGAGCAGGCTCAGTCTCTGCCTGAACTTTATAATTAAGCTCGCTGAGATTTTGCTTGGGGTCTGGGCTGACAGCTGTATTGAATTTTGGTTTATTGTGTGATTTATCAGGGCCGTCGATGGGCGTTTGGATGATTTAGTGCTGCAAAAATACCTTGGAATGCAACGCACAGCAATATCTGCATTATTAATAACAATAATAATAAAGATAAATGTCCCTCCTCAGAGCTTTCGATGGCTGTGCCACTCAATTTAACATTTTAACAGTGGCATGTGGCCTCTCCATGGCACCTGGTAGCGTCTGATGGATTTGAGCAGGCAAAGAAAAGGTTATTTGTCAAACACTCAGCCACAACTGTACAGTATTTTGAAAGCTCCAGGTCAGAGCAGCCTGAGCTGCATTCCTGTCCCTGACATCCAGCAAGACTGAACTTTGTCATGTTATTAAGCTGTCAGCAGTACTGGGGCGTTATTTGGATTTCTGGTGGGAACTCCTTGCACATGCTTGGGGTGCTCTAGAGGGATTATATCAACACCATTGTAAAACACACACAAATGAGCTGTGCTATAATTACCACATGAAGACCTCACTTGGCTGGGTTAATCAGCAGAGAATGGAAATACCAGATAAACACAAATGGCCCACCAGGATGTTTATTCCAGTGGCAACAATGCCATTGTTTCCTAGGAGACCAGCCTGATTCTGGGGCTCCTCTGGCAGCCAAACCACTGACTGCTCATCTGTGCCATGGAGGAGCAACACGGAGCTCTGCTCCATCTTCTCCACCAGCACCTGACAGACCAGCAGGACCAGGGCTGGGAAGAGTAGAGGGGCCACAGTGTCTACAGGTATTACAAATATCTGTGATACTTGTTGATTAAAATACAAGTTTTCTCTACATCCTTGCACCAGTTCCACTCAAAGAACTGCTTTGCATGAGAGTCCTGTGCCCACCAGGTAGAACAGAGGCTGCTTTCTCTCTACCCCTCCCCACGATGCTCTCTGAAGTGGAAGGGGCAATTACGGCTGTATCAGTTCCAGCTGCCTGTCAGGAACGGAAGGCTTGGGAAAAGCAGCTGTCTAGGGTGGCTTGTTATGTTGGTCACCATTCAACAAATCACATTTTAATGCACTTTTACGATTTGCTTTTTTGGAAGAGACACAACTTGAATTAAATTGAATGCATTTCCCAGTACCACAAGTCACAGTGGCCAGGTAGGGCCTCGGTGGCATCAACCACCCTGGGCAGTGCGGAGGGCAGAGATCCTCCTTCACAAGCCCTCCTTTCTCTGCCCAGTACATTGGTCTTATTTTACCTACAGAGCCCCTGGAGGCTGTGACCAACACCATGGAGGTTGGTTTGCTAAGCAAATACTGAGCTGATGGAAACTGTCCTTGTCCCACATGTTTGCTACAACTTCCACAACTCTGCACTCCTTAACTCAATGATGGTGTTCGTCCAGAGTGGTTTGGATGAGCAGTGAGAACCTGCCTGGCTCTGTCAGGAGGTGATGGCAGAGCATTTGGTTAATGCCTTCCTGTGAAAAAACTACAGAGAAGCATAAGGGATGGTGACAAATAATCAATGGGTAATGCCAGCAAGCTTTGAAAGAGGTTTTCCACACAGCCTGACATATTGTCGTAGTAATAGCAATAAACTGATGAAAATATATGACATTATATGCAAATGATATAGTAAGTTCTTGAAGCCATTGTGCTACTCCCATGAATTTACAATCGAAATGAAAGAAAGATTTCATACTGGAGGCTCCATTTGCAGAGAGATGTTCACTCATCACTCAAATGGTCAGGTTAATTGTTTGTCTCCCAGACACCATATGAAGAACAGGACTCTCAGTCCCCTCCCATTCCTGGCTCACAGGAGAGTTTTCTACTCCACAGAAAGGGAGAGGAAAACGTGGTGGCTGTGGCAAGGGAAACCTAGGGACAGTGGTTTAGGGAAACATAGTCAGAACAAAAGAGAATGATGTTTTCTTAGGGCCTTTTTGCCACCTGCTGCTTCTACAGGAAAAAAATAGGCAGACCGTGCTCTGAAAACCTCCTCTCTGAGTCCCCAAGTGCTCCATTATTTCTGGGACCATATAGGACACCAGACACTGAATAACCATGATAATCTCATTACCTTTTTTTCCTTCCTGCTGTTTGCCACATCTCCCTGTGCCATGTTCCCTTTTAGCTCTTCACCTCCCGTCACATGCAGAGGGTTGAGGTCCACCATGCATTGGGCCTAAATAATGCAATTGATAAACAATACTGACCAGGAAGCCCTTATCCCTTCAGTGCCAGCACCACTGCAGCAGTCTGTGGTGGTTTAGCCCCAGCCAGCCACTGAGCACCGCACAGGCGTTCGATCAATCCCTCAGCAGGGTGGGGGAGAAAATCAGAAGGGTAAACATGAGAAAACTTGTGGGTTAAGAAAATGATATTTTGATTGTTAAAGAAAAACCCATGCACACAAACAAAACAAACCAAGGAATTCGTTAACCACTTCCCATGGGCAGGCAGGTGTTCAGCCATTCCAGGAAAGCAGGGCTCCGTCACATGCAACAGTGACTTGAGAAGACAAATGCCATCATTCCAGACATTCTCCCTTCCTTCTTTCTTCTGAAACAGGATGCCTTAGGAGCTGGGCATATCCCTTGAGTCAGTTGGGGTCAGCTGCCCCAGCTGTGTCCCCTCAGGATTCCCTGTGCACCCCCAGTCTCCTCACTGGTGGGGTGGGGTGCGGAGCTGAAAAGGCCTTGGTGTTGTGTAAGCCCTGCCGAGCAATAACAGAAACAATCCCGTGTTGCCAGCACTGTTTCCAGCACAAACCCAGAACACAGCCCCATCCCAGCTACTGTGAAGAAAACTAACTCTATCCCAGCCCAAACCAACACACAGCCAAAGGAATGGGCATCACTGTTCTGCTCCCCTCCTCTTTTTATCCACTCTCTAACGAGGCCAGGGAAATCCTGATGTCTTCTCTGAGCGTGGTTCATCACCTGCAGAGACCTAGTCAGGAACTTCTTGCTGCGCAGGTGACTTGAGGTCCCAAGGGAACAGCTAAATGCTATCAATACTTTCCAAAAATCTGAATGCACAGCTCATAGATCTTCTGTGTCTGGCTCTCAGTTAAGAGATCTTCTGAGCAATGCATATCCCAGATGAAAAATATTTTTCAGCCCAAAGGAAATTCTCACTAAAAAACATAATCCTGTCAAAAATTTCCGAATAAAATTTCTGGTTTGGATGCACATGCAAAACCCCACCAAAACAATTAATCCTCATGTACTAATCAGGATACCAAAGTTAAATATCTCGTTGAAATTCAGCATCTGGAAATTAAATTGCATTTTTAAGTAAAATAGCATCTCAAAAGGAATTGTTCCTTCCAGGGTGCCTACATGGGCTACGTTTGGTTGACAGTCATTGTCACCTGCTTGCTTTACTCATTTGCTGTCCTCTGGCATGTGGACTGGGTGAACATCTTCATTTGCGTCTCTGCAGTAGTGTGTCCAGCAGGACCTGAGCAGTGACTGCCCCTCCGTGCTGGGCAGTGGTGAGACCACACCTTGAATCCTGGGTTCATTTTTGGGCCACTCATGACAAGAAAGACATGGAGGAGCTGGAGCGTGCCCAGAGAAGGAAAGGGAGCTGGAGAAGGCTCTGGAGCACAAGGCTGATGAGGAGCAGCTGAGGGAGCTGGGGGGGCTCAGCCTGGAGAACAGGATGCTTGGGGGGAACCTTCTTGCTCTCTGTAGCCACGAGAAAAAACATTGTGGAGAGGTGGGTGTTGGTCTCTTCACTCAAACAGCAAGCAAGAAGATAAGGAGAAATGGAAAGTTGCTTCAGGGGCAGTTTAGATTGGATATTAGGAAAATTTTCTTCACAGAAAGGGTTGTGAAACATTGGAACAGGCTGCCCAGGGCAGTAGTGGAATTACCATTCCTGGAGGTATTTAAAAGTTGTATAGATGTGGCACTTGGGGACATGGTTTAGTGGTGGCCTTGGCAGTGTTGGGTTAATGGTTGGACTTGGTGACCTGAAAGGTCTTTTCTAACATAAACAAATATTCTATGATTTGTGGTAAATGATCACTGTTTTGGTCTCAGAGGGGTGGGCACAGGTAGGCCATAGCTTTGCTTTGCAGGTGATCAAAGGTGGCCAGATACAGCTTGGATCACATCCTTTGTTTCTTTGAGCATATACTTATCCTTAAATCCATGACTGAAGTCAGGGGGATTACATGGTCTGTTGATCTGGGATGGAGTTTAACAGATGCTTGAAGAGGTGCTCATTTGGTTTACTGAATAGGAGCATTTTCACAGAATTTAGAGAGAGAGGTTCATATACATTTTTAAAAAAATAGCCAAGATAATGTAAAAGGTCAGTGTCACTGGACAGGAGTGACACAGCAAAAGCACCTTCAGATTACTTCATCCTCTGAACAGCACTGACTAACACCTTCAAAAGTAGTTTCTTTAAAATGCCCATAGTTGGGAGCTAAAAATTAGTGGAAAAATAAATCATTTGGGATATTTGAAACATGAAGATTTGTAGACAACAGAATTTTGAATGAGGAGTCGTGTGGTGATGAATTGCTCACCATGTAACCCATGTGTTTTCCTTGTGGTTTTATGAAATGTCTTCAGCAGGAAAATAAGAAAGTAAACACCTCTGCTCCCAGTATGCTTGAGAGTTGCGTGTTTCATATCCCGCAGTACCAAGACTTCTTGTTTGGTACTTGCTTTCTCTTTGCCATCAGTGAAGATCTTCTGCAGCCTCAGAAGGAAAGACATCGCATATTGTTTTCCTCATAGCTGCAAACCCAAAGGATTTCAGAGAAAATGTAGAACTCACTTGTAAAAGAGGGTTAAAAATGTTCCCCCACAAAAGAGAAGGTATTATGACATTTGAAAGATTATTCTTCCTGAGACTCAAGGTTTTTACCAATGATCTGTATCTGTAGCCTTTCCCAAAATACTCTGTCATCAAATGATTCAATGTCATCATCAAAGAATTTTTGGCTACTGACTTTCCTTTAATAATAGTTGAGAAGTTTAATGAAAGGAAAGGTCTGCATAGATTTCTTCCTAAATTGGATGAAATCCTGCCTCTTTTCTTTTTTCTTTTTCTTTTTGGTAATATTTCTACTCAGAGAAAATTATAGCCTCTCGTGCCAGTGATGTGCTCTGTATGTTTTGTTTATTACAGCGGTTTTAACTGGAACCATGGGTGAGGGAGTATCATTATAAAATTCTTGATACCCCTCGTATATTTGTGCAAACATAGTTGTGGGCACGGAAGGCAGTGGTGGAGATGCCAGTTTCAAAGCATTCTCTCCTTGTTTTAAAAATGTGGTGCATGCCCACATGCTCTCTAGGCAAGGAGAAACCCAGGTCCTGGTTCAGACCGGACGTCTGACCCTGCGTGTCCAACCCCACCTGGGATGAAGCTGGGTTTCTGCAGCTGCCTCTCCAGATGAGCCATGGCTTGGTGGTGGTACCCGGTGGTCAACCCCTTCCTGGTGTTTGCCATCAGGGGCATCCTGAGGAGCTGTGTGGCTTCTCACAGAAGGGCAACCTGGAGTGGTACAAACCCGGAGCGGCTGCAGTTTGTAGTAAAAACCTCTTGGCTGTGTAGGTTACACACATGGAGTGGTTGAGAGGAACAGGTGGTTACCTAACTTTGTGAATAGCAAGTGTTTGGTCTCAGAGAGCTGCAAATTCATGCCATGTCTGCAGTACTGGTGAAGATGAGCTCTGAAAATAAGGCCTGCTGGTCCTTTCTTTGCAATTGTCTGCATTCCTTTATTTGCAATTGTCTGCATTCCTTTATTTACTGCTTTCTAGCTCTGAATTGCTTCTGACTCCCCGTAGGACTGCAAGAGGTGACAGCTGTGGAGGAGATAAACAAGAAACTGTTTGAAATGCAAGGGCCTGGGTTTTCTAAATATCCAGGAGCTGAATTTCTTGCCATTTGGTTTCTACAGGCTGGGACAGATCTTCCAATAAATTCAGCCAGCAGCATTGTGTGTCTTCCACCAGAACACTGATATCGCAGTCTGCAAAAAGCTTCAATCACAAAGATGTTAAACTGTCTTAGAAACCTGGCACCTGTGGATCACTAGTCCACTAATTTATTTGTATTACTTTGTTATCGAGCCCTGGAACAACCTGGCCAGGGAAGTGGTGGAGTCACCAGCCCTGGAGGGATTTAAAAGATGTAGGTGTGGTGCTGACAGACATGGTTTGGCAGAGCTGGGTTAATGGTTGGATTTAATGATCTTAGAGATCTTTTCCAACCTAGATAATTCTATGATTCTATGAATCATGAGGATCACTTAGTTAATGGAGATGCAGAGAGGGAGAGAATTGAGATTTTTATATATGTTTAGGAACTGCCGCATCAGTAAGGGCCGTGTGTGGCCTCTGCAGAGCCCAGCGCACCTTGGTGTGACCCTGTTGAGGTGAGGGCTCACACCACAACTTTGAGGTGGGCTTGTCCTCATCTAACATTGGCCACCTCAGACCAAGGCGTCTCTGCCATCAGTGACATGAGATGAGCACCCCCACAAAGCTGTTTGCCTTTCTGGTTGCAGACACATCTCTCTAGGATACGAGGAACAGCGTTCTTTTCCAGAGGACCATCTCGGACTATGCATTTAGCTTCAGGATGGATGAAGTCAAGTCAGAATTGTCTCATGTGCACGCAAATGGGACTAGGGGTGGCCTGAGCTGAAGTACTGGGCTTGCACGCTTTGCTGGATTGGGCAGTCAGCAGCTGTTACAACCAGCCCCAAGGAATATCTGTTCTTCCACTGACTGAAACACCCCTCTGAAAGGGACAATTTCTGCTCCAGCCCCCGAAAAGCTCCTCTCATTGTGGTGCCATAGGCCAGTGATTAGGAGATAACTGAGAACACATTTGTCCCTCCAGTGGCAGAGTCAGCTGCCAGCAAAATGAGCAGAAAGCAAACCGGGCAAGAGGCGTGGACATCCCCCAGTGGAGTCAGGAGAAAAAGCTCTCACTGATATCTCCGCAAATCAGGGCTGAGCCAGATGAAAGCTGTAGAGACAGCCCTGTGTTCTGTGAGGTTGTGTTGGTCTACAACCAAGGAGGAGAATACTCTGTTGTTTACAAGACCCTACTGGGCAGCATCAAGGGAAATTTTTCTTTCATCAGCACAACTGGAATTAATATGGACTACTTCTAGTGCAAAAAAAGAAATAAATTCACTCTGTACATTTTCGCTTTTCTCTCCTTCCCCCACACCCTGAACGTACATTAAAAATAAGTCCTGAGCTCTGTCCTAAAGAAATGACAACTTACGGTGCACATGCTGGGAGTGTTTGGGAAATGTTTATATAGCAGGGGTGTCTGATACAAGGAGGAGATGGGGAGATGGAACAAAACTCCTGTGAAAGGCAGGAAATCAATAAAGGGTTGGTCACTCAGCCCTGGGATAACTATAGAACAAATTAGTGAAAAAATACCTAGTTGACTTAAGGCATCCTGTTAGGAAGGGTTCTGAAAGCAAAATGTGGATGGAGACCACAGCATCTTGGGAGAGCAGTAGTGGGTCTGGTTGCTTTGATTGATCCATGTCTTTATGTGCTGCTTCTACTGTTTCTTTTTTTGGTTTGGGTTTTTTTTTACCAAAGACACAATGTCTTCACCTACGCTGAATTTAATCTTCAGAAATTAAACAGTGCCAAGGAGCATTTCATGTGCAGCCCCTTGGTTGTCTCTGCGGTTAAATTGCCTGAATTTTCCCCAGAGTGCTTCTGGCCTGATTCCAGCAGGGCCCAGTTGAGAGCTGGGGGCTAACAGAGAGCTCAGACTGTTCCCAGTAGCTGTTCAGATGCAGCTTCCCACCTTTGGGGGAGTATTTAGCAGTGTGCACATGGATATTCAGGGAAGCATTGCTCCCATATTTATGTACTGGTATAGGTACAGTTGGTGTGTTTATGTTCAAAATAAAGTAAAATATTTAACCATATATCCATACAAAAAACTATTGGCAGATTTCTGATGGTGGTGGGGTGGGAATCCATGGGACAGGTAAGTACCAGGGTCCTGCAATCCTGCACCTTCCCTTGGGTGGCTCCACTGCCTACCCAATGTCTGTGTGAGCTGAGCTACTGCTGTAAAATGGCAGGAAATGGCAAATTTCCACACTTTTTTGTTGGCTATATCTTTTATCACTTTAATGAGCTGAATTAGCTGAGCAAAAAGTCAGCAAAGAAGGCCGCAGGCAAGAGCTACAAGGCTGGGGATGAAGAAGAGAGGGCAAAGATCCATCACAGGAGGGATTTCCAAGGGTCTCGGTGGGACTTGAGCCTGGGCCATCAATATCCCATTGGTGCTGGCGAGATCCCACACACAGACTTACACACCTTCTTCACCTGGGACTCGCCATCCAAGAGGTTCATTTTGTTGTGTTTTGGCTCTTCTCTTCCCTCTCACAACTTATATAATATTCCCATCTCCCTTCTGTTCTCTGTTGTGTCTTTTCCCATGTTTTCGGAGGGAACATGTGTATCCATGAGTGTGCAGTCTTGCACATGTGTTGCTCATGCCAAGTGTGAGCCATTCTGTTTCAGGAACAGTCAATATGGGGCAGGGAGTAGTCAAAAGATATTAATAGTAAATCCTGGCATTTGGCAGTGAGTGTTCAAAATCTTTGGATGCTGGGAACATACAATTCATAGCAACAGCCTCAGACTCATCCCCCTGAAGAAACCAAGTCATCATAAGATAAGAAAAATATTCTGACTTTGCATCCTATGTATTTTAAGGGATTTTCTGTTCCAAAAGTCCAATTATATAAAAAAAAAACAAAGGTAGGAAAAATGCCTATTGTCCTCTGTCTCGTAGCCATTTCTTATCACAATAAGGGTAGGGAAAAATCAGCACTTTCCATGAGAAGTGACCAATTTGATTAAAAAATACTGGAAAGGGAAAAACAAAATAAGTCAATCCAACACATAGGCCTTATTCAACACAAAAACTAGGAATGAACAAAACCAGGGAAATTGCTAGAAACTTACAAGAGCCTGTAAAATAATGGTTTAAAATCAAAGGGAAAAGAAAAAAAAATATTTTCTTAATTCCCTTTCAAACAGCCCCCAGTCCACTATCTTGCAGAGTTTTAGTCCTTTAGGGCATTCTTGAAAATTCGAATTAGACTTACATGCATATTTACTAATGTTGAATATCTTTTCTGTTTTAGAATTTGCTAAATAAACAGAGCAGATAAATTTTACTGTATTACCTTGTGTTCATAATACTTCAGGATATATTAATGCTTAAGAATAAGGGACCTGAGGCACAGATAAACATTAATTATACAAGTACTTAAATACAGAATATCTAGACTATACCTCCAGCTTCTTCACTGATGAAATATCCATGGGACAATACCACCTACTTAAATTTACATAGTGTTTAAGGAAACATCTTGTAAATGGAAGTAGATGGAAAGTCAGTGTTCTCCTCTTGTGCACTCGAGGTAAGTATTTGACTCTTGGCAGAAGCTGAACGAGTTTAAGTAAACGAATACAACTGTGCACAGTGGGAACAGCACGGCAGTTAATTCATTTCTCTAATACATGTGGGGTTGTTACTTATGCATTCAGCTGAAAAAGAGGTATTTTTCTTTGCCCAAGATTTAACGGAAAATGAATATTCTGCTAGAAATTAAAAAAAAAAATTAAAGGTGGCCAATGTCCGTCCAAATGTGGACTTAGAGGGATTTGGTCACTTAGGGGGATTTGATCACTTAGGAAGTTCAAAATGTCATTCAGAGTCTTTTACTGTCATTTGGTAGATCTTGCTCTACCCATCAGGTCCTACCTTCTTCCTATCCTTCTTGATAGTTCCTTCCACACCAGGCACTTGCCTGTTATTTTTATGAAATAAATACTTTTAATGAGCTTAGTGCCTTTGCACCAGGGATCCTCCAATGGAAAGTTGTGCATCCTGATTTTCTGTCTGTGTGAGGGAAAAAAGAACCATGAATTGATGTTCAGCATGAACATCAACAGATATTAAAGATGGGGTAGCAGGGACACCTTCCACTAGACCAGGCTGCTCCAAGCCCTGTCCCTCCTGGCCTTGAACACTTCCAGGGATGGGGTATCCACAGCTTCTCTGGGCAACCTGTGCTAGGGCCTCACCACCCTCACAGGGAAGAACATCTTCCTAATATCCAATCTAAATCTCTTTTCTTTTAGTTTAAAACCATTCCCTCTTGTCCTCTCACTATCATTCCAATTCAAAAGCCACTCTCCCTCTTTTTTTAGGCTCCCTTTAAGGACAGAAAAGCTCCAGCGGGATCTCCCCGTAGCCTTTGCTTCTCCATGTTGAGCGCACACAGAAGGGAAGAGTATGGTCCATCCCCACCCAACCTACTTTCAGTGGCCTCATATTCACGCCTCTCAAAAAAGTGTGGAATTAAAAGTTTTGGGAGGCGCGTTGTCTGCAGAGAGCGCGCGGTGCACTGCGATGCCCAGCGCCTGTGGTTCTGGCACCAGAGGAGCTGACTGCTGCACTTTCACCAGCAGATCACTTAAGGCAATGGAGAATTCAATTTAGGGAGAATTCAGGGAAATTGCTTTTTTAATAACAGGGCAGGAGTTTTCACCCACCTCTTTCACCCTGGTTTGAGTGCTGCAGAGAGTAGTTATCTGTATGAATTGGCTTCCTCAGCCAGTCTGAGTCATTTTTCTGAGTTTTAAGTTTTAAGGGATTCTTTGTGGCTACACATTGACTCTGGTTTCATCCCTGGCATCCCTACAGGAAACTCAGTTGCACAGTTTTGGTGTCAGACTCAGCAAAACAGCCCTAGACTGAGTGGGAAGAGTTGGACCCTCTGGGAGAGCAGAGACAGCGTGAAGAGGCAGGGTGAGGAGAGGTTGCCCCGCTGCCCTTGTTATTCTAGTCCTGTGGAGAACCAGAAGGTTACAGCCTTCAGCACTTCTGCCAGTCAGAGCTATTTTTGATTAAATATAAAGCCAGGAAGTTTTTAATATGGGCAAACCAATAATGGGTTGTGTCACTGGTAAGTTCTAAAATTATAATTCTGAGTATTTGTTAAAAGACAGAACAATTTGCCTATAGTTTCTTTCTTTCTTTTTAAAAATCTTATATATTGGTTTTTTTAGATTAATTCATGGGCCCAAATATTAAAAAGCACCTTTCTTTATAAACAGATTACCTATAAACTTGTGTAGAAACTGACAACCTGATCTGGGACACTAATACAACTCAGACTTTTATGCATAAACTCAGTACGGTCAGCAATACATGCCACACTAAATGACATTGTCCTGTCATTACAGTGTGTTTATATCTTGCTGTGTGCTCCAAAAACTCCACAAGACATCAGAATATATGTGATAGCTGATCGGTGATCAAATGTGAATTAGCTGGAAGACGTGTAAGGAATCAGCTCAATAGAAAGAAATACTGAATGCAATGAGAAAAATTATGCATTTGACTGGAAGGAGGCTACTGGATCAGATTTTTTTTTCAAGAATTATGCTAGTTACTAACCATTTCTTAAGAATGAGCACATTTAATATGGCCATTGATCATTTTAGCACAAAAGCCTATTGATCTCCCAATCTGCACTTGTGAGACTCCACCTGGAGTGCTGCATCCAGCTCTGGGGCCCTCAGCACAAGAGGGATATGGACCTCTTGGAAAGAGTTCAGAAGAAGCCATTGAGCTGACCATGGGCCTGGAGCACCTCTTCTATGAAGACAAGCTGAGAGAGCTTGGGCTGTTCAGCCTGGAGAAGGGAAAGCTCCAAAGCGACATTAAAGCCTCTTCAAGGACCTAAAGGAGCCTACAAGAGAACTGAAGAGGGACTTTTCACAAGGTCATGGAGTGATATGACAAGGGGGAACAGCTTTAAGCTGAAGCAGAGCATGTTTAGATTAGATATTAGGAAGAAATTCTGAGGGTGGGAAGGCTCTGAAAGAGGTTCCCAGTAAGAAGGTAAATGCCCCATCCCTGGAAGTGTCCAAGGCCAGGCTGGATGGGGCTTAGGGCAACCTGATCTAATGGAAGGAGTCCCTGCCCACAGCAAGAGCTCAGAACTGACTGGTCTCTAAATTTCCTTCCAGTCCAAATCCTTCTATGATTCCATGATTCTACATTTTGCTGATGTCACAAAGAGAAAGATTATCATGCAGGGAGATGTGATGTCCTGAGGGTGAGAAAAGCAGAAATACTATGATTTTCAGAAGGGCAAAATACAAGGGCTTCACTTCAGAATTATTAATGAGAATTTTCCCTTTAATATCAGAGCCGTCACGTGGAAGCAACTGAGACGTGAAAGGCATTAGTTTATTAGCTGATAGCACATTTATTTGGAGCCACCAATGCAATGGAATCAGAAATGCACAAAAGTCTTCCCAAAATGGAAGACATCCCCAGCAAGGAAGGTGTCTTCCACTGTTGCAAAAGATCTGCAATATTGTCTAATGCCTGGGTCCCTGTTGTTGTGTGGTCAAGCCTGAGCAAACTAGCTCTGTGAGATCAGACTCAGGGATTTCACTAAATGGACCTGGTTGGGGTGCAAACAAAGCCCCACCACATTTGCACGAAACCTTCTCCAAGCCAAATTGGCTTTCACCTGGCACATGATGGGATCTGAAGTACCTCCTACAGAGCTGTGCAAACAAATCTCCTTGTAAGCTCCTCTCCATTAACACCTGGAGATATGGCAGCACCTTTCTGGTACTGCTGCCCTGCAGCTGCCCAGGTCCATGTGCCAGCAGCCTCTTCTGAAACATCTGATACCAGTCACACTCTGAGATGAGGCCATGGTAAGATGAGCAGCTATTTCCAGTTTGGCAGCCTGGCAATTCTTGTTTCCCTGGGAACTGGCAACTGCCCACATACGCTGAGCCACTGTGTAAGAATCCATAATTAATGTCACATTTGCTCTACCATCAGTCTAGACACATTTGTCTAAACTATTGTTTTTAAAAAAGAAACAAAAATATAAAAAATGTCAATCCCCAACAGACAGAGAGTAGAGAGTAAATAAAGCCTGGCAGGCTTTTTTGCCTTTGATCACTTTTGCTACATTCCTAGTTGTCTTTTGAAAGAGTCTGGCACAGATTTGAAAAAGTGATTTCCTTTATCCTCTTTGACTTTGCAGTTGCCCTGCATTAGTTGGCATCACATAACAGAAATGCTGTTAGAGTTAAATAAAGTAGACACCATGTTCAAGGTTTAACAGAGCTATGTTGTATATTATTTGGGCACCTTTTGCTGTTGTGTTTCCATATTTTCCTCAGCATAAAAATGTCCAGAAAGGTTCAGGAATAGCTTCAGTTATCTCTGAAGTTTAGTCATTTGTGGAGTGTTATACTGAAGGAATAATATTACAGAGGTTTTTGGTTCAGGAGTATATCATTAAACATCCAGATGAAAGCACAGGAAAAAATTCAATTTATAGGATCCTGATTTGATATCTTGCTTTATAGCACGTTATGATTTGTTCTCTAAAAATGCCAGTAAAGATCACCATATTGTTTCTTAATACATGATGCTGTTTTCTAATAAAAAGAGAAATCAGCCTTCCTTCCTTCCTTCCTTCCTTCCTTCCTTCCTTCCTTCCTTCCTTCCTTTCTCATCTCATTGAATTTGAGTCCTCTAAAGCTGTGTGGATAGTTTAAATCACTCAAGTAGTTTTCCTTAGAATTTAGTGGAATATGACATCCTACCTGTTACTTTACAGTTGCCTCTCAGGGTGGAATAAGGAACGCTCCTCTCCATCTCTTATACAGGGAACATAAGGAAGTTACTTAGATGCCACCTTAATTCATAGTTTCAGGTGTCTACATATGTCAATATCCACCAGTGAACTACTTGTCTTGACTCTCACTATAGTCAAAACCTTATTGCTCTGATTAGTGGAACTTTGGGCAAAGAACATCTGACCAGATGTGGGTGTCTACAGCCAGATGAACCTCACTGACTGTTGGGATGAAACCTCCAATGACTAAAACATGGGTCAGACACCCAGCAAACATCTAAATGTGTCCTGAAAGCACTTTGGACATGATTCATCCCACCCTTCATGCCTAACTGTGGTACTGATCTGTCAGTCTGAAGCAATGACCTCTATTACTGTTTTAGCTGTTTGCCAAACGTTATGTGATCTGCAAAAGTTGCCTGCAGTGAATTTTTTTCTTGAGATGGATGAGTTAGAATGACCTCAAACACATTCTTTAGAGATCTTATCTACCTATTTATAGCATTTCAAAGTTCTTATCAACATGATATCACCACAAAAGCCTTTTAACTGGAGACAGGGAAGAGCTGCCTTTTGGGTTTAATGCATCCAAGCATTTATGCCACCCTCATTCACAGTTTCTGAGCATTTAACAGAAGGATGCAAACAGTCTGTATATTTGCTGTTTGTCTTTGTCTTCTCTGACAAGAAATACAGCTCTAGAAAGCTGTCCACACAGCTCTCATAACTATACTCTTGTAAATACGTGGTAGAATTATTGTTGGATTAAAGAGAAGTGTACACCAAGCATCTTGCAAAAACCTGTCTTGAAGTGACAATAAGGCAAAATAATGTAAAATTAGGGGGAAATCTGTCATAGGCAAAGGTTGTGCCTGTTTTTCATGGCCAATTAGTTTTATTTTACTACGTGATGACAGCCTTTCTATATTTCTGTCTGAGTGAAGGGAGTTTAGAAGAGAAACTATTATAAGAGAAATTTGAATAACTGGTGAGGTGAAGGAAGAAAAGTCAGAAGAGTGAGTGAATGGCAAGAAGCAGTGTGCAGAGGTAACATCTTCCTGATTCGAATAGTCTAGACCATACCTAAAGACAGGGTCAGCTGGGATAAATTAAGTTTTCCCTATTAAAGTAGATATTTTAATACAAGCAATGATTCCATTCTGTTCAAAATTTATATTTTGACTGAAGAGCTCAGATTTCTTTAGACTCCGAGTCTGTTTGTAGATTTTTTGAGGCATTTTTTCAGGGTAAAACACCCTCAGTGTAGGTGCAGTATCACATAACAGTTGCAAGTGTTTGACATCTCTTTTATACCATCTTTCCCAAAGCAGAACTCAGAGACCATGCTGAAAGGCCGGGGCCTATTTTCTAAAGCTCAGTACAACAAAAACCTACAGCTGTACAAAACTTCCATCCAGGAATTTAAACATCTCCCCACTCTTCTGCCTCATGCACTCACATGTGCTCTGGACTCCTGTTCCCTTTGCCTGAGTGAACATCAGCAATCAAACAATGACCTGCAAGGAATGAGACACACAATTAGCAGTGAAATACAAAACAGCTGGTGCAGCTGAATAGCTGTTATTCTGAGCACATGAACCTGAAAAGATACTGTTTAGCTTATAAGACAAACAAAATTTCCCTTCTGCTTGATCTCAGAGACCATCTACCATCGGGAGCTGTCCATTTTCATTTAGTCTTTCTGATGCCAGGGCCAACTGTGCAGGGTAATAAACAAAGAGCAGAAAGTATCACTTTCCTTGTTAATTTGACAGTAAACAGTACTAATTTGACCATGCAGCTGTTTATTGATACCACCTCTCCAACAATTTAATATACAAAACAGTAGCTAGTGTGCTGAGACTGCACTGTTTATAAAATTCAAGGGGCCGGAATGGGCACAATCTCTTGCAGTAAAGCAGATATCAGGAGGGACTCCCATTTGTACACGTCACCTTGTGCCAGGGAAGGCCATGGAAATCAGAGAATCACAGAATCACAGAATGGTTTGAGTTGGAGGGGTCTTTAAGGATCATGTTGATCCTATCCCCTGCCATGGGCAGGGACACCTTCCACTATCCCAGGTTGCTCCAAGCCCCATCTAACCTGGCCTTGGGCACTTTCACGGATGGGGCAGCCACAGCTTCTCTGGGCAACAAATATAAAAAATGCATTACTGGGATCAAGACAAGCAATTTTTTCTTCATGGGTGGTGTTTCTTCAAGATGGTGTTTCCAGAAGCATTTCTGGTTTCTGTGAGGTCAACAGGAACACTACCATCTACTGCCATCTGCTAACTTGCTCGCAGTGTCATGACACTGAAAATAGGTCTTAAATATTTGTTTCTAAGACATTCTTAGTACTAAGAGATGAAATGCTGTATAACATAAAATAGTAACTGGTGACATCTACAAATATGAACATTTTCATGCCTTTTTCTTTCCCCAGCCAAGCCTATCTCTGACCTTTTTTCATTTGTGCTTGTGGTTTTGACCTGCAGCTGCCAAATGCTGAGAGAGATCATCAGCTTCTGCAGGGACAGGAAGGGAGAAACTCTACAGCAACGCCATCTTACTGGTTTTATTTCTCAAGAATTGTCTAGACATGTCTTTTATTTGTGTGGCCAGAGCCCTGTGACACACTGCCAGGATGTAAAGTGTCCTGCTGAAAAGCTGATGTCCCCATCCAGAGAATACTGAACCTACACAAGCCTAAGTAAACAACATCAGCTGTCATATTTGAGAGGAAAGTATAGTAAAAACAAAGTTAAGACTTTTCTTGCCCAATTTACATGATTTTGAATAAGAAGTTCTTGCTTTTGCCTTTTCTTATTCCTATTTTGTTAATGCTTCCTGGGAGTGATGACTGATCCTCTATCAGCTTTTTGGATGAAGGATTGTTTTAAAGATCGTGATGAATGTTTGGAAGAATTCATACCACTTGATTACGCCAAGTTTTGATTAGATCACTCTGACTTGGCAGAGATGGTGATATCAGCTTTGATTTTTGTTTTAAATCACTGTTACCCAATTTTCAAATTCAACAGTTTATTAATTAAAAATACATTTATGGTTTTCATTGGGGTGAAAGGGAATTTAAGTATATGTATAATACTCCTAAGTGCATTGGCAATTCCAGATGTAGTAGAGAGAGAGAGATGAAAACTCCTTGGCACTAAATACACAGAAATCAGAAGACAAACATGGGTCTACCAGCAGAAACACTGTGGCTCCATTTGCTTTGAGATTTTACAAAAAAATTGAATTTTAAAAAAAGTGTTTAGTGTCCATATGTTCCTCCTAGGATATAAATAAAGATCTAAGTTTTTGAAATTACATCTTGACACTCTTTTTGATTCTCATTGCATGCAAAATCAGGAACTGCACATATCTGTGGTACTCACAGCTGCCTCATGACAGGTAGATGCTGAGATGTTCCTGGGTTTTGTTGGGTCAGGATATAAAATGTCACCTCTTGTGACATAGCTGGGGGAGAACTGCCCCTTCTCAGGGTGGTGGAATGTCTGCAAACAAGTGGGGGTGAACCTTGCACTATACACACCCTGAGAATGGTCCGTAGCGGTGTAAGATCTGCAAGTGCTGCCAGGAATTGTTCTCCCATGTGGGCCTGAAAAATGTCTTTTCACTGAGCTCAGGCAAGCTTAGCTTAGCTGGGAAATGTGCTTCCTTCCTCTTCTGGGGTTTGTATTTGAGTGGTACCAACAGCAGCCATACTTAGTAAAGAATCCTGTGTCCAACATATCCTGAACTGGCACGGAATCATAGAATCACAGAATCACAGAATGATTTGGGTCAAGAGGAACCTTAAAGATCATGTCATTCCAACCTTCTCCTGTGGGCAGAAACACCTTCCACTTTCCCAGGTTGCTCCAAGCTACATCCAACCCAGCCTTGAACACTTTCGGGGATGGGGCCTCCACAGCTTCTCTGGGCAACCTGTGCCAGGGCCTCACCACCCTCATGGAAAGATTTTCTTCTTAATATCCAATCTAACCCTGCCCTCTTTCAGTTTTAAGCCATTCCCCCTTGTCCTATCACTACCTATCCTTGTAAAAGTTCCTCTCTGTCTTTCACTTGGCACTACCAAGTTAATTTTATGGTTTTTTGTTTTCCCTATATGATACCACAACTTCAACAAGGGAGCTATATCTGAAAAGCAGAAAGTTGCCTACAGCCTACAGCCATAAGCTTGGTTCAGTGCTGCTGACTTGCTCTTTCAGATCACTTTGTCTGTCATTTTGCTGGGCTGAGATAAGGGGCAGTACCAGAAAAGGCAAAAAGTGGCTGTAGGTGGTCTGGTAGTGCATCTAAATAAATCGCTTGTGGACCACAATTAATAAAAACCAGCCTGAAAGACTGGTGCAGCACTTCTCTGAGGCAGTTGCAGAGCAGCCCTTGCACATCCCTTTCCCCTCGTTTTTCTTCTGTGTGCGTTGGCCTGTCTGTTGGCTCCAGACATGAAGACCAGTACTTGCACTTGGTGAACCTGGCTTGGGTTTGCTCTCTCTCTAAATTTTCATGGAAGCCAAGGCCTCTTGAAGGTCTTAAAGATCTTTGTAAATGATAAATGACGTGCTTTGTTTCAATACTTTGTTATCTTGAGCCCAGAACACAGTTTGCAGGTTTCTTGAGCTCCTGTAGATGGCAACTGCAAGACAGTTGTCCCTGGCTCTTAAATAACATCTAAATGGTGAGAATTAAGCTCAGGGAGCCAGGAACAGGAAGGGCCCTCCCAACTGAAACTAATTGGATCCATGCTCCGATATCCGTGCCTGTTTCCAAAAGGGTATAATGATTCCAGCCAGACTGTTTGCTCAGTGTCAGTCTGAATTTAACTTTATGCTACTTCGCTTTATTTTAATTTGACATTATTTTCATGTTTATTTTATCTAATAAGTGAATCATTTAACTATAAAAGACTCATTTTGGAGGGTTAAGGGTGGAATCTGGAATGGGTGAAGCTTGGAATAACCACTGACCTGCTCGATTATGCTGGAGTAGGGCATGAGCAATGATGTCACGTCAGGGACGCAAGCCAGACACGTAGGGGTGAGCAGGCCTGCCATTCTCTCTTCCTCGTCATTGGAAGTGTCAGTAGACTTGCCTGAAGGACAGATGTGGTTGAGTTTGTGATAAAGACACACTGAACTCTCCACCACTTGGAACACATTGATGTTATTGTTGAATTTTACTTTGATGAATGGATTCTAAGAGAAAACTAATGGCATTAATACCACAATAACATCATTTCACTCAATCTACAATATCATGATACAAATGAAATATGAGCGGTACACAGTCTGTGATTCAAAATGTGTGCTGCGAAACTGGGAAACTGTTTTTGAAAACTGGAGTCTTTCATCATTTCTCAGACTATCTTGCAATATAAGTTGTCAGTTCTTTAACAGTGAATTGAGCTATTCATGATTTATGCTGTTCTGAAGGTATAATTTAGTAAAGATACGTTAATGTCTCATGACTTAGAGGGAATTGTTTCCTTTGTTCTCACTCAAGGTGGGGTTTATCTTGTAGAATTTAAAAAAGATACATTGAGGATGCTCACCCAGGCCCCTACTATAAGCAAAAGAAAGATATAGGATCCCTTGGGGATTGTTTAATCTAGTCTGGTTTTGTTACCTATATTTGGAAGAGATACATCATGGGTTTAAAATGCATCTCCTCCTGAGAGAGCTGGAGTGGTTCAACTGGGAGAAGGCTCCAATTTATAGCAGCCTTTCAATATCTCCAAAAAGGGCTAATAAGAATAGGGGAGAAAGACTTTACCAGTGCCCATAGTGTGTCTACAAGGGTCCATGGTTTTAAACTGAAAGAAGGGAGATTTACATTGGACATAAGGAAGAACTTTTTTGTGATGGAGGTGGTGCAACTGTGAAATGACTTGCCCAGAGAAGCTGTGGATGTTCTGTCATTGGAGGGGTTCAAGGCCAGGCTGGATGGGGCTTTGAGCAATCTATTCTAGTGGAAGATATCCCAGCCCAGGGAAAGGGAGTTGGTCTGGATGATCTTTGAAGGTCTTTTCCAGCACAAACACTCCATGGTTCTATGATTCTGTGACTATAGAGTCCAGAGTGACTACTTCTATGCAGAAGTGTTTACCTGTGGTCAGATGAACTTGGTTCTTGTGGTCTAAAACTGAAAATGTGGAAATGTGACCTGACCCACATCTTGCCTGGACAAATCACAACTTTAATGTAACTACCTGTATTTTCTGGAAAAGCATCTATTTCTGGTCTGGAGATCTTCTGCACTTCTTGAACTTCTTATTTCTAGAGCTATACTCATTTTTACCTGGCAAAGCATCTCTTGTTTGACTGGGGTGAGGTTACTGACTGATCCAACTCACTCAGTGTTGAGGCTTAGTCTTCATATGTTATTTAGCCACCTGGAAAACTTTGTGCAATCTGAAAACTTTATGAACAGCAATATTTATACTTGTTCTCAGAACAATGATCAAAGCACTGGATGACATGACACAATACCAATCCCTGTAGGAGCCCAGGGGGTGTACCATATTAAAAGCTAATTTCCTGTTGACATTCCTATTTCTGACATCTCTTAGCTAATCATTTCTTAATTCATTTTACTTCTGTGCTATTGAGACTGTGCAAAGTTCATGGTTGCAGGAGAATGACAACAGTCAACTGACCTTGCAAAAGCCTATGTACCTTATATAGCTCAGAAGATAATTTTATAGACCAAATGTGTTGGTTCAAAAGAGAATCAGATTAATTTGAACTTACTGAGTGGCCCCAGTTACATGTTATTTCTAAATTCTTTGCTTATTGAATCACTTTTCTGCATTCCTTTAATTTTGCCATGAATTAAGTCACCTCAGCCAGCCATCTGCATCATCTCACTTTTCTGCCTTGGAAAACTTGCACGTGAATTTTGATCTTCAGGAATTCTGAGCTTCTATGGTTATTAAAAGTAAGTATGAACCCACCAAAATCTCTCTCAGGTAGTTTTTAGGTGCAGATTACCAAGATCTGTTGAATTAAAAATTGTTAATTCCTCAGATTGCCAGAGTGTGTTTCTTGAAGGCAGTTAGGCTGGAATCCAAACTCTCTCTCCACCCACAAACCACAGGCACCTAAGCTCAAGGAGAACCTCTGTATATGGGTCTCATCCAAGCCTTGGCTGAAACACGTGACTACACATGAGTAACTCTTAACAATATGCAACACTTCTTATAGTGGTGGAGGGGATGTGAGATCAATATGTTTGAGGAATGACTGACCATGAAATTGAACTCACAGAAAAAGAGCTGAACAAAAAGACCAAGTAACCGATGTGCATAAATCCATATCCTGACCATCATTTTCCTGTTATCCCTACCTCTTAAGCACTGCATACTGAAATCCTTTTGTGGGCCAAGTAGCGGAAGGGCAAGTCCTGCCCTCATTAGTACCAATTCAGGCCCACAGAAGTCATTTGGATTGGAACACTCCCGCTGGCTGCTACTTTTAGCCCAATGCTGATGCTTTTCTGCTTATGCAAAACCTCATTGATGAGATTTGGGATATCCAAAACCAAATGTGACTGATGTAAGAGAATGATGGTGTTGTGGTCAAGGCATTTGAGTTGGGTATTGGAGACATAAATTCAGTTTCTGGTCATCTCATGATTTTGCTGTTTGATCATGGGTAAGCAGCACTGTAAGAGTAATACAGTAATGAATGCTACACAGGGGGTTTGACTAGCTCTGGATCATATTTTAATTGAGATAATGAGGGTCTAAGGCAGCTAATTTAATTTCACAACCGTTATAGACCTGAAAGAGAATTTCTTTGCACTGAAAAGGAGTTACTCACAGGATAAAGAGGTAAAGAATAGAAAGTATTAGAGCACCAGTCTTGTCAGTACATGATACCTGAGTAATAAAGACTTGACAAATGTTTAGTCATTCATAAAATATCTTTCTTACATTTTTTTACATTATTCTTTCATATTAGTAGAAATATACTATCTTAAGGCAAAAAAAGATTTTGCTACAAGATTCATTCTGTTGAGCTGGAATAAAGCCATATAATTTTTTTGTTATTAAGCAACATTATTTTCTTATTGACAGGGAAATAAGGCTTTGTGCAACCATACAACCTGTGTCAAATAAACGGAGTTAGGCAGATTTGTCTAAAGTTGTCTTGGACTCTCACCCTCTCTCCACCACAGTAATCTGATCCTGCAAAATTTCACAATGCGTTTTTGGCAGTTGTTCCCCTAAGGTCCATGACTCTTCCGATAAAATCCTAGGCACTGATCAGAAAAAAAACCTTCAAAGCTAGAGAGAGCACATTATTATAGTGGTTGACATAATGTCATCTGGAGGAAGACATTACCACTCAAAATTAACCATGGCCATGTGGTGAGCACTGTGGCTTCTCCTGACTTCAAAGCTCAACATGGTAGTTAACAAATGACAATACCCACTTCCTTGGGCCTTACTGAATGCACTTACTGAGCTTCTTGAAAATTACCTTCCCCACCACATGAGTGACCAAAACATAAACCTCCACAGAAAAAAAAGTCGTTAGCATCTGTACAATGGAGTCAAATGTGTCCCTGTTTATACTGGGCTTTGATGTGTGTGAAAAAGTGCTGACTCTAGATTTTGTAAATTTAGTATAATGTGTCCCTAAATATTTTTAATGCAATTTTTGGATACAGTGAGAATACGAAATCTGAGATCAGATATTTTGCAGGTCAAACAAAAGCATACCTCTGCTTCTGCTAGTGTACATATTTAGGAGCTTTTATCTATTTGTCTGTCTACCTTGCTGTTCTTCAGTCTGTCCATCCAGGGAATCATTAAATCATTAAGTGCTTAATTTGACTCCTGATATTTTTCTGTTGTGAGTTGAACAGCTGTATTTGAGTCTGTCTAGGGTAGAAGGATGGGATTAGGTGTACTCAGAAGCAGGAAGGACACTGGGAGAGGTAAGAGAGGAAAGGGAAGAAGGAATGAGCCCTGGTTTTGCGCTCACTGCAGTCTGGATGACTCCCAGCATTTCTATTGCTCATTATTCCTTTGAAGTCAGTAAATGTCTGTGAAAATTACTGGTGAAGTTTTCTCACCTCCACATAACTCTGGTAGAAGAGGACAGTTTACTCTCACTCCTGCTTTCTCTTTTATCTTTAATAGACGTCGGTCCACAGTCTGCGTCAATAGAGACCAGTCCTTCCCACGTGAATGTTGGCATGGCAGCACCTGATGAGCCATGGAGAGGAAGGGAAAGTGGGTTTTTTTCGATGCCTAGGATATTACATTTGAAAATAAAAAAATAATTCAACCAACTTGAAAGAACATTTTATAGTTGTAGAATCAAGCACTTAAAAGCTGATAAATGCTGGAATTAAGGGTGTCAATCAAGTTCCAAATGTTGCCTTCTGGCACTGTAAATTATGATAGTCTTTAGTTATTTAATCATATACATTTTTTTTCCTTAAGGCTCCTGTCTCTAGTAATGCACATGTAACATTAAGGAGCAGAAAAAGAAATGGAGGATTTGCTTATTAAGTTTGCATCAAATGAAGCAGAGTGCAGAAGTGGAGCTGCAAAAAAAGGAGCTAATAGCTGCAGATGGGGAGTTAAACCACTAATTCTGAGATAATAAATTTTTAACAATTAATATGGTGTCTTCATCATCTCTGTATCTGGGGAAGTGTTGACTCAGATTATAACCAACCATCTGAGCAGTCTTCACTTTGACAAAGTGGTTCCTCTGAGGCATTACAGATTGTAGCTGGTTGTGAAACCATAAATGCAATCTTCACACACATTCAAATTTAGAAGATTTATAGAGATGTACCAAAATTGCTATTGCACCTTTACTGTTTTGACCAAAACAATACTGATACCTGATGAAACCTTTCAAAGATTTTGCCCAGCAAAGTGGTAAGTCCTTCAAGTTTCTGTAATCTCATTCATTCCTCTCTTGCTGGTAGAAAAAAAAAATTAGAAGTTCTACTTTTGAAGGCATTTTGTTACAGAGGGTTGAGTAAAGCTGTGTTTTTACACATACAAGTTATGGACGTAGTGGTCTTCTTGACCTGTCCCAAAGCAAGCACACTCATGGTAGAACTGATCATCTCTGCCTAACCTCTGCTGAAGGAGACCCAAATCAAAGATTACCAAAACAAAAGGTCTACAGCACCTCTTCAGTCTCTTCATATCATTAAACACCTCTGGTCTCACCATTATCAGCACAGAGGTGCAGCACGATTTCACTGGTATCAACTCCAAAACTGGTCTTACACCCATCCCACCGTAACATCCAGCACAACAAGGCTGATTTGGCAGCACATCCAGAACAGTTGTTGGTAATGCATTGCAAAGGTCAGTTTACCTTCAGTTTCGATTATCACTTAGGTCTGGAGTAGAAGGAGACCTGGTATTTAGTCCCCATGCCTGTACAGTCCAGCCCCAATGCCACTGTTCCTAATGAAAATGGCAGCCAGGCGATGATAATGCTGCTGGCTGTCTCATCACGCATGTGTGCAGGGGCTAAAGACAGGAAAAGCAAAAAGTCTAGCTTCTATGAGCATTTTGAAGCCTGGTTTGTAACCTTACCGGTGTCTTTCTAATACAGTTTTACATGTGTGCATGTGGCGTATCAGAATTAGAGGAATATTAAGTCAGGAAGTCTGGAAGACTTCATGAAGATGTTGAAGACACGAACATCATCCATGTTGTTCTTGACATTTTTGCGTGTTCTTAAAAACAGCCTGTAATGACAAACTCAAATTCCTAAGCGTTATATCTTCTTAGCTTTAAAAAGTTTCTTCTCTTGTCAAATCTAAATTGTTCTTGTTGAATTTCAAGCTTATTGCTTCTTGTTTTTCTTCCCTTGCTCCTTGTCTGCACTTTGTGTGTCCAAGCTCATAAAAATTCTGAACTGTCCAAAGCAAAGTTTTGTATTTCTCTGTCTCCCAAAGAAAGTTTTAACTTCAGTTATATATCCATTTCTAGGAAGACATGTTTTAAAGGGATGGGATTTTCACTTTGATCTTTCAGTATTTTTTTGGTTTAACCTGGTTTTCTTGGTTGCAGCTCTAGAAGAAGCTTTGGTATTCTCCAGCTGTGGAAGAGCTTGTCCTATTCAGTAACTCAAAGAGCAGCCCCACAAAGCCTGCAGAGGAGTTGCTCTTGAGGTGAGGGAATGGTGCTTTAGTCCTCTCCCAATTACCAGGAGTAATTTTTGAACATCTCCTTTCACTAAGGATCTCAACAGGCAAGTCTGTCTCATATGATGTCCAACATAAAATCTTTTGCTTTTACAATTAGAAAGGACTTTAGACATTGTGTCTTCTTGTGGCGAAAGATACTTACCTAGAAAACCACTATAGTGAAATTCAAAGTGAATCCAGCCATCTATCATCCTATGTCACAACTACATATAATAAATGTGCTCCCTTCCAGATTTGTTGAGAAATTTCAGTTATGTCCATATCAAATTTTATGACATTTCAGACAGGTTTTTTCAGTTCTGTCTACCATCTCCATTTCTAAAAATGCTTTTTCATTGCTTGATGGGCTTTCTTCTTTCTTTTTTTCATTTTCCATCTAATAACATTACTGAAAAGTGATGTGAGATAGATAAATCTGTCAGTTTCCTCTTTCATTCTCAGACTCACACACGTATGAACCAGAGGGTGTGCATGAAGTACAGGATGGAAAGAAAATTTAGAAAATCATGTGCATGGCCTTTTTAAATTCTGTGGTGAATGAAAACCTGAAGTCCTGAAGTACCAGAGTCCTGCAAGTCTTGCAATGTCGGCCCACTGCTGCCAAGAACATGCTGTCATTTGTGGCTCCTCACACTTCCTTGACCACAAGAGAGCCTGGAGACAGGAATCCACCACTGAGGCTTTGAAAAGGCTGCATTAGGTTATTGAGCAACTGGATTCATGAAACTCTCCTTGTTATCCCATTTGTGGTGTCTCTTGGCTTTGCAGCTCATAGCCAAATGCCAGTTTCTGCCAGCATTTTTACCTAGGATATTGTACATTTTCACAAAAGATGGTCTGGTGTCTGTATTATTCCAGACACAAATTAGCTGGGAAAAATGGATATTACATACAAACACATGCATACATCTTTCTATTGTTCAAGAGCTTTAGGTCACAAAGGCAAGCAAGAAATTAGGAAAAGCCACAGTTTAGGTAGCTTTTGCGGTCTCAGTTTTCTTTCCATGTGCAGAAGATCTATGGAAGTATTTGAAAGATGTGTAGACTTGGTGACATGGTTTAGTGGTGGGCTTGGCCGTGCTGGGCTTTGCAGTGCTGAGTTGAATTCAAGGTTCTTAGAGGTTTTTTCCAACCTAAACAATTCTGCGATTCTATAATGTCTCAAATGAAATTATCGTATCCTATCTCTTTCAAACCATCTTGGTCTCATCCAGCGCTCAGGATCAGAAGTCTCGATACCCAGGAGATGCCATGTGGCAGTACCATAACTCTTGTGAGGACGTGGGGAAATGGAGGAAGGTACTACAGGGGCAGAAAAGAGAGGTGTAAGAGGCCCCATCTGCTTTCTTGCTGAGATCCTTGCTCTTGGTGCTGGGAACACTTGTGCTTACATCTCCCCATGCAATTAGAATTACTTCTTTTCATTCAGCTGACAGCACAAAAAGCTTTCACAGAAAGTTCATTTTTCCTTTAAAAACTATATAAATTGCCAGCTTCAGCAATTGTGGGAAAAGCCTTAACAGACAACCCTTTTCCCCTGCCCTACTTATACCCACACTGCTGGTGCTTTACCCCCCAGCAACCTCCCTCATGCTGCTCAACTCCAGCAGGAGGAGCAATGGGAGCACACGAGAAGCATCCCCGTCTCTGTGCTCCCCCAGCATTACCAGCACCCCTTCCACAGCCAAGAGCAGCAAATTATCTAGAAACTCGTATTTGGCTCAGGGCTGGAGGAAACTCCAAAGCTGTTAAACTTGAAAAAAAGTCTCTGTGGAGTGTGTGCGACCTCAGAGTTCCCAAAGGCTCATTTCATAGGGTAATTTCACCGGGTAATTTCACCGGAGAAGGTTTTCACAGGAAAAGGCATGTCTCTGACAGTAGGGTAAGCCCCTTGCTGAATTCCAAATCCCTGCTCCAGAGAAGAGGGATAGTAGAATTTTTTAATGAAACACCTATTTGGGTTCTGTTGAGTTTTATACAGTGAGACAATGGAATTTTTTTCTTGGGCTCTGTTTTGGAAACAGGTGAACCGCATTTGCAAAATTTCAGCCCGAATGGTTAAAGTCACAAAGTTATGGAGATGTATAAAAGGAGTGTCACAATGGTATGAAAGCCACTTATAGGATGATGTTGTCTGAATAATGGTATGGAGTTAAGGTCTCATGCAGTTCTGCAGAGGGCTGTGCTCCTGCCAGCTTCCTCCCAGTGCTGTCACAGAGGGCATATCCCACACCAAGAGGTGTTAAGGGAGGGCTAGAGTTTCCTTATTCACCTGTCCTGCCCACTGTTAATCTATTCAGATTCCTGGATAGATTCAGCTGTGCCCTTAAAAGGGGATTGGCAGCATTTAGAAATGACACACATGTTAGACTGTTTGCTATTTTGCAGTGCCAGGAGGAAGGACTTGTGGTAAACTTAGGGAATACAGCTGATGGTGCCTTGGAGGCATCTCCAAAGTTAGGTGGGAGGTAATTCAGGGATTTGGATCTTAGAAGGATAATGAGGACAAGTTAAGTGCCCAAGACCTTTTGTGGCTCTTGGCCCCAACAGCTATGCAATGAATACTGTTAAAAATCACTGCATGGCTCTTGGCCCCAACAGCTATGCAATGAATACTGTTAAAAATCACTGCATCACAGAAAGGTTTGGGTTTGGAAGAGACCTTAAAGATCATCCAGTTCCAATCTCCCTGCCACGGGCAGGGACACTTTCCACTGTCCCAGGTTGCTCCAAGTTCCATCCAGCCTGGCCTTGAACACTGCCAGGGATGGAGAATCCACAGCTTCTCTGGGCAACCTGTGCCAGGGCCTCGCCACGCTCACAGGGAAGAATTTCTTCCGTACATCTAATCTAAATCTCTCCTCTTTTAGTTCAAAACTATTTCCCCTTGTCCTGTCACTATCTGCCTCTGTAAAAAGCTGCTTTGCCTCTTTTTAATAAGTGCCCTTTAGAAATTGGACATCTGAACTGGAAACCACTCTTAAGAAAGGCAAGAGAAAGTTCTTGAAAAACTCTAGAGAATGCCAAGCTGTCAGAACACTGATGTTGTCCTCCCGTATTGCCAGTGGTGTGTTTCATGGCAGAGCAGTGCCATGCAGGTGACAAGTCCATCCTCAGTCTTGGCACCGAGCACGGCAAGAGATGCACACATCCATGGTGGAGGGTGATCCAAAGTGCACGGCTCTCACCCTTCAGCAAGTACACTGCTAATCACCTAGACAGCCACAGAGGCAGAGGCCAGCTGGTCATCAATTATCCAGAGATTCCTGAGGCTGGAAAAGGCTGATGGGGCTGAGGTCAAAGAACAAGCTGCGACTCTTCTGCCCCACTCCACCAGGAAAACAGCAAGATTGGCTTGGTACAAGCCACTGTGAAATGGCAGGACATTCTTGTGGTTGGTGCCATCATAATTTACTTTGGAAATATTTTGGACATCTCTCTTCTTTGTTGGGCAGGAGAGGAGGAAGTGTTTGAACCTTTAAACCCAGTGTGTCTGGCTCTGTTCCTATTTACTGCTGTGTGAGAGCGTGAAGGCAACACTTGAACTTAGAAGACAAGTAGAGCTGGTTGAGTGTTTTCTACCTGCTAATTGCTTTTATTAATTTATCTGCCTAAATTGTTTGTGCCAATGTGTTGTGCTTTCCTATTTCACTATCTCTGAAGAACAACAGATCTTGGGATGGTTAAGCAGTTTAGAAAAGGTGAATTGATCTCATAAGTGATACTGCTCCATTTAAAAAACTATTCTGCTTTCTTTTCACCTGCTTTTTTTTGTCTCACACAGCTTTGGGCACAAAACAATATTCCAATAGCAACTAATTTTTTTCTATTTAGCAACCAGCCTGAATCCTTTATATCACACATACAAGATATATACCTACAAATATGATACATAAAACATTGAAAGGGCATTGGGGTATATAAAGACATGAATTCAGAATCTACTGGTCCGAAATGTAGATTTAGTACCACCAAGAAAGCAGTCTAGTGTGCAGGGTGTTCAGAACTTTGACTGTGAGTCCTAATGCCAGAAATTTCACCTCTCTGTGCCTCGAATTATTATCCTATAAACTGGAGTTAATTTTACTTGTCACTTTATAAAATACTTTGAGGAATATTGGCCAAAATTACCATCTAGGAAAAAAGCGTTATTAATATTATTAAGACTGATGACACAAAGTTAAGCTGTTCCAATTTTATCCAACGGCCAAACACACGCTCCAGTTTTACAAATTGCAGTGTGGGCTATCCAATTTCATGAGCACACTTGCCACTCGGTGCCACAGCTTTATACCTCTGTCTCCACAGTTAACATGAACTCAGTATAATCACCATAGAATTTATGTCAATTTTGTGGAAATGTTATGATTATTCACAGCTGAGACTTCAAAGGCATCTTAAAGCACTTCACAGCCATAGAGTTTCCCATCATGAGTCTCAGGAGATCTACCTGCTGCACTCGCCACCGAGCCTGGAAATCTGCCCACCGAGTTTCAACCTGCGCCCACACAGGGAGCCCAGCTCCTGCATTTATGGGAGCGAGCCTGGGACAGGAACATTCTCCTCTGCTTCCATTAATTGCCTCAAAAGTGCAATTTTCTGCATCTGTGCAGAGATGAACAGGGGATTGTCCATAGCTGAAGTATAAAAAAGGAGGCGCTCTGGATTATCAGTCTAGGATTATATTTTATTCGATAATGTAAACAAGCACAAATCCCCTAAAAGCTGGAAAACTAACCTTTGCTAAACCTCTGCACTGAAACTCAGCCTGTGCCGGGTGCTCACCTGGTCACTCACCTGGTCTGTGCTGGCTGCTTCATGGTGCTCCTGAGAAGCACTATAGCCAATGACACATTGGAATTTTTGGGAATGAAGGAGAACACGTGGACATGATCTATGCTGTGCCATCTTCTCTTAGAACCAGAAAAAGGGGCTTGACTCCATTTATCTTAATAAATGTAGCTGTCCTGAGCAGGATCCTTTGGCCTCTCCTGTAATGCACATCTTTAAAAAGCCATTTCCAGGATGGGAAAATTAGCAAATTGTTTAAAATTAACAAAGTACCTGAAAACAATACAGAGAATTGTCTCTCACATGGATGCAAGCCATGCTTTTCGAACCAGATGTGTCATCATTAATATCTCGTCAATCACCTTTCCTACAGTAACCAAAATTTCTGCACGCACACTCTTGAGATTGAATGGCAAATATTTTTGTTAATTTGTTGGCAGAAATGAGAGCTTTTATAATTATTATTATACATGTGGTGTTTAGGGACATAATTTAGAGGTGCACTTGACATTGCTGGGTTAATGGTTGGACTTGATGATCTTAAAGGGTGCAAAAAATGGGCTGAGAACACCTAGGACATTTGACAAAATGTTTCAAAACAAAGGCAGTACACATAAAATAATGAATCATATAATAGATAAAATTTAGGTAAAACACTTTATGTTTGAGCAGTAACTATGTGCTTTTGATACCATTTTACTACCTATATGAGAAATATAAAGTGAGATTCTGTTGCGTGGGAACTTGTTTAAAGCCTCAAAATAACTTTTTTCTTTCTTTTCCAAGGTGAGGAAATGAGAGGTCTGAGTCAAAAATCAAGGTCTTCTTATGCTACATGTTGCACAGAAAGAGAGGAAGAAGCAGGCTCTGATGCTGAAAGATAACTGTCTGGAGAGATGAGATTACAGGCACTAAAATGCAAGTACTGTTTTCCTGACATTGTAAAAGGGGAACTAACAGCTACATGCATCACGCAGAGGTTTGAATATCAATTTTATCTGAGATGAGAAACTTCCAGCTTGGAAAGAAATCTATCCCAAGGAGCATCAGCCTCTGTAGCCTCTTGGGTATGATCTGATCTTGCATTGGAAGGCAGAGGGATCAAGATGACCTTGTGGCTGTGCCCAGTCACTGACACTTTGATGTAAAAATGGCCCCAGGCAGGGTTGACATGGTGTGGGTTTGAAGCTGACTTCCACTTCTGGTCCAGCACTCCACTTTCACCTTCCTGTGATGGAGAGGGAAGCAAGCAAGGTGCTGGGATCTGTTTCCTTTTTTCCTTCCAAGCGTTTGCTCAGTGGTCCCTGCTGACAGCAGCTGCTCCCTGGGGCTTGTAAAACTGAAGGTGCTGCTCCAGAAACAAAACAGAACAACCACCTTCTGGTCTGAAAACTGTCTAAAAATTGAGCTCCACATCACCAGGGATTGCACTCCCCCTCCGCTCGGCGGAAGCTCGTCTGCAGCACAGAGGCCTGAGGCTCGCAAGTGTCAGACAGGTCCTGCTTACCTGACACGTCAGGGTGCAACTCAGGAGCCTCCAGAGCGGAAAGCCACACCAGGAGTTGTAATAACTCATATCCTCTGTGGGCTGGTGGAAAGAGGACCTGAAACTCAGGCATGTCAGGGGCTTGCACCAGCCACACACCATTCTCAGCGCCAAATTTTGGTCCTCATGCATCACTGGGGGTTTTGCATGAGAATTACAATTTGGTTTACTAAGCAAATAAAATTTCTACCTCATGTCAAGTCTTCATCTGCCTTTTTTTACCTTTTTTGAGCAGTGAAATGGTGGCTTATGCATTTGCAGCTAAGTAAGGCTGTGAGATTAGGTAAGCATGGTAATAAAGGGTTATGGAAATGCACTGACCACAACTCAAAGTCACCGTGTAGGAGAATGCACATGGTTGGAGGTTAGGTTTATGAGAAATATAGATCTGAATGATGCTGTGCTTGAGAGTCATGGGCCTTGTGTTTTCTTAATGCCAGGAGTGATTTATTTCTTGTAAACAGCTTTGCTCAATTGGGGCATCCAGTTACTACAGACCTTGTTTGGTATAAAAACTAACAGCATAGAAAAATATTGCTCTAGCAAGGTTTAACTGGTCGTCAGCCCAAACATGTGGCTGAACATGAATTCCACTGCTTGAAATATCCTCTGGTCGCTCAGCAACATCTTAATGTCAAGAGGAGATTATAGTCAGCGTTCCCGTTGAGCCGTGACTCAGAGGTACTGTATGGAAAGAGGACATTTCCAGCAAAAGTGTGATATGGAAACTAAACACAGTGCTGGAAATCTTCCCTCCCATAGAAAGAAAGAAATGTGAAAGGCTAGCTCTTCTGAAGTGGAAGTTTGGCTGCTGCTGGGAACGTTATGAAAATACACATTACATGCCTAGTTCCTCATCTATAACTGTGTTTCACAGCACGTTTCATCACCCACCTTTGCCCTTCCTTTTTTAATTCAGAAAAAGCGCAGGAAGAGACTTTACTTCTCAACAAAAATAAATGAAAAACCTTGGAAAGGTGGCATTTTTGCTAAGCAGGAACTCTGATAAGTTGAAATGGTGTCGTTTTGCTTGTGTTGCATAAAAGCTGACTATTAACATACCTTAGATACTTTGAGAGGTATGGAAATGTTTAAAAAAAACATGGACTGAAGAGATTGGCCTCAGTGAAATTTACATTAAAAAACCCAAGGAGACACTTAAATATTCATAGTTTCCATTTCTAATCTTTTTCCACGTAAGATTCCTGACATGTATAATTCTCAGCTATGTTTCTGAGATGCCCGGCATCCCGAGGTCAGATGCATATTTCTTTTTGGGATCCAGATTGGTTATTTTAAATGTTCTGATCCTGTACAGGCTCGCACACAAGAGTAACTATAAAATGATTGGGACTATGTGCAGTTTTAAAGCCAGACACATAACTGTGAATATTTATATTTTTATCTACATATATATGCGTGTTTGCAGAATCGTTTGAGATAGAATTTAGAGGAGAAAAATAAAAGTATCACTGTGTAAATACTTGGTTGAAGGGGATAGAGGGAAAGAAGGCAGAGCCAGTCTCATCTCATGGAGCCCAGTAAATGAAGAAAAGGCAGTGGGCACAAATTGAAACACAGCAAATTCCACTTAAACATAAGAGAAACCTTTTTCACTAGCAAGTGGTCGTGCACAGGAACAGGTTTCCCAGAGAGGTTGTAGAGTCTCCCTCCCTGGACACATCCAAAATCCAGTTGGAAAGAGTCTTGGGCAACCCGCTGCAGGTGACCCTGCTCTGAGCTGGGGCTTGGATTGGGCAATCTTCAGAGGTGCCTTCCAGACCCAGCAGTTCTGCAATTCTGTTGAAGGGAACACAATTACTTGGATTTATCTGAAGAATGATTTCCTCAGTTGCTTAACTTCATTAAAACCCATAAAAGTTTATAGAGAAATTAAATGATGGCCTTTGTTCCAGGATAAATCTGATCTGCTCATACATAAGATTATTTTAAAATCAATTATTTATTTTAGGTTCTCAGGTTTATTTGGTAATCTTATGTAAAAGTAATGAATTTCACAGGTTCATCATTCAGTTTGTTAAAAAGTTCCTTTCTCTCGTGTTTGGAAAAACTTTGTTTCTGTTTCTTTTATTCTTTTAGTTCTTTTATTATGAGGAAGAATACATAGCAGAACTTGGTTTCATTTTTTATCTCAAATATCCTCTCACGAAATAGTACCTATGCAAAACCAGCTTGTGAGAAATTTCACTTGCACTGGAATAAAAGTTGAAAAAAATAGGGTAAAGCAGCCTAAAGGGTTATGCAAACAGTACCCAGGTAACAGCCTTTTCCTGAAGGGGTTGTCCATTAGCATTTTTTTCAGTATGTTTCTCTTCACTTGACAATTTTCCAGTTTTCTATGTGCAGTGATTCAGTTCCTAGCAGAGAACGGCCTGGGTCCAGTTATGACACTGGTCTTAGAAATGATTTGCCATGAGAATCTGAGCTGAATTTCACAACCAAGAACAAAGTTTATGGACATTCAAATCCTGAACTGGATATGAATTTTGTGGTTGGGGTTGTCTGAAATATTTGCTGTTGTTATTGCAGGAGACCTGGACCTCACTGTTCTTGCTGCATAAACTGCATTAAAAGTGGCTTCTTCCATTAAAAAGCCAATAGTCTTAAAAAACCCCCATTTTTCTGCATTCAAAAGCCAACCATTCATCAGAATAGTCTGAGACTGTCCACCCCTGAGGTGTACCCATGCACTGGGAGTGTCTGGTCTCTGGAGCTGGAATAAATCATCCAGTGGGATAGAGCTGACCACTGGCCACCCGCTGGACAGTGAATATTTATAAGCCAACAGATAGCTTTGGAGTAAAAGTCACTGAGGCATTGCTGGTCAGTATGATAAGGACTGGGATAAAATTAACTTTTTTTCAAGTTGATCATCTTTAAACAGTGTGGCAAAGGAGGTGTTTACGAAGGGAACCACAGTAGTGAAAATAGGGAAAGTTTAGGGATATTTATGGTAAACTTTTTCCAAACTCAAGGGTCAAAAAGGTGTGAATATATTAGTAAAAAAATAGCAAATAGACAACAAAGATTAAATTCACAGGCAGCTCAGAGCCTCTACTTCCTACCAGGAAAAGAGGTGCATTGAAATGATGCTGACTCTTGGAGAACTGTAATTTGATTTGTTTTGCTGCAGTTCAGAGGAGAATCCAGGGTCTGGTTACTGTAGCACTAAAGATCCTCTTACTGCTGGCGTAAACAGGAACCTCTTCCAAGTGCAGATAAGCAGCAAAGGATGTAATATTGAATTATTCTGCTGGTATAGAGGTGACCCTTCCGCAACAGGCTTGGAGCCCACATGTGCATGGCAAGGCAGTGAGGTATATCCAACTGCTTCTTTCACTGTGTCTTTTCTGTGGCTGGGAAGGGGCTTTGGTCCTCAGGGCTGTCAGCTGGGCGTCTTTCCTGAGCTCTACATTTATTTTAAGAAGTAAATATCACTGGGCTGATGTGTGCACTTAGCCTTGATGAAGTCATTACTGTGGTTTCCAGCATAGTGTTCATAAAATTCATGGCTGCACTTAATTGCTACCATGTTCTTCCTCCTCACATATTCTTATATTAATAAGAAAAAATGTTGAAAGGCCTAATAAGCTACACACAGCAGAGGAATGCTTGAACTGCTGTTAGCTGATCACATCACCACAGACATCCAGGCCAGTTGTCAAACAGGGGATTATGTGTCACTTAAGGCACTGAGTAATGGCACAGCCAGGGAGGTGGCTCATCCCAGTTCTCCCATCCCAAATGTTGCCAGCAGATGCACAGTGCTGGGTCTGATGGGTGGGTGGGGAGAGGAGGGGGATGCTGCTTATTTATCTTTAGAGTTCTGTCACCTTTTTGATTGGCAGCTCCCGTGATGCTGAGCTGGGGGCTCACTGAAGGAGACAAAACTGATATTCTCCTAGGAAAAAGTAGGGTTGCCCCACCAGGGACAGCTTTTCTTCCTGAGAATTGCTGTGTGGTGTTTCTGAACTTACATCTCTACAAAGGGCCAGGACAACACCTGGGTTCTGCCCAACCTGGTTAATTTGGGGCTTTCTTTTAGGAAAAGGGAAAAAGGTGGGTAGGATGCTAACTAGCTGTTGGACGTATTAAACAGTTTCAGGAATCTTATCTAATTTTTTGCTTTTAGCTTGATAGAGATTTAAAGAGTTGCATTTGTCTCACTTTAGCTCTTTAAAAGTTAAATTTCTTTTCTAAACAAGTTGTTTATTGTGTTGTGTGGTTAATACCTTCACAATTCATTATTCCCTCTGCTTAGGGATTTTATCCTCAGTAACCTCTGCCTACTCCTGATCTTAAAGATCTTCCCCAACCTAATGTTTCTATCATTCTAATCCCTCTCTGATTTTTTCCTCCTGAATTCAGAAGGAATCTCAATGGCTTGCCTAGGTTAGGTCACTAATTTTTGGAGAGCCAAACCTGAGATGAATCCCACTGCCTGTGATGAAATCCCAGGTCCCCAGGTGCTACCCGGCCCCAGGCAGCACTGCCAGGAGGAGCTGTGCTGTGCAGGGTGGCAGTGTCTTGCACCCACAGTCCTGTTCCTCTAACCCAGGTCTCCAGAGAAAGTCTGAGCAGTGGCTCTGCACATCAGCATTTCAAGGGCATTGTCTTGATACCACATCAAGATCACAAGATCTTTTCCTTTGTATGCATATCACAATGCAGTGAGGTCAAGGGAGTTACACCAAGCAGGCGTCCAACCTTGGCTACCCAATTTAGGCCAATACAGGCTGGAGGACATGGTCAGGGAGCCAGGACCCTCCTCCCGCTGGGTTAGCTGGCCCGTGCTGCAGAGTGGACTGATGGGTGCCCAACTCAGACTACCAGGGGGGCTTTCCTTTGAGCCAGTCTTCCACACTGGTCTGAGGTTTTGACACTCTGGACCTCCTCGTGTTTAATGACTGGGGGACTTGTCACTCTGAGCTGCAGAAATTGTTTGGTCCACTACTGAAGTGTGGCTTGGGAAGCACCTGGTTGTGCGTAACACTATGTACCACCCCTAGATGAGACTGGAAACGTCCTTTCCCACCTGCCACAGTGGGTGAAACAGGATGCAAGCAGAGTATAATTATCCTGAGCAGGATTTAACCAGAAGATTGTGAATGGGACCTTCAATTTGAAGTGCCCTGGTTGCAGCAGAACCAGAGAAAAAAACCCTTTGTTCCCATCTTCTTCCAGAAACTGACATTCAAAGCTTAGCAAGAAGCATCGACAAAATATTTGAGGGCTAAACGTATCACCATCTGGAATGGGACTGCCAGAAAGAGAGCGAGAGAAAGACTCCTTTTTCACATGTAACTTGTTTAATAAAAATAAAATTCCTCTTGCATTTCTGACATGGGACTGTAACCACTCCACCCTAACTCGCTTTGTCATGCTCAGATCTATGAAGTAAGAGGAAATTATGGAAATTTATCATGTCTGGGTTCTCAGGATTGATTACGACTCGCTGCTTTTATCTTCCAAACAGTCACTAAATCTAATTGCCTTGTTGTAATGGATTAACCCCTGTGGTCCACAGTAGCATTTATATTGTGTTCAAAGAGACTGTTACAGAGTTAGGGTACTTTTTTTCAGCAATATACTTTCATAACATGTAGGTGCTCCATGGACATAACTCACCCTTTGTGGGTCTTGGGGGTCTAATTGGCTCATTGTTCTGCCTTTCTGCAGGGGATGAATTTCACATCACTGGGAGCAAGTATGGACGGGTCAAAGGGCCTTCCACAGCATAACCATTTCTTTTAAATTACAATGCAAGCAGATTTTGAAACCCTGTGTTCAAACATCAGCATCTGTATTGTAATCAAAAACATTCCCTCGCTGATATTTGTGGGATTAGTATTATTATTAGTCATTGTGCCTCAGTCCCTGGGGAACCTGAACTCTGGGGTCAGGTCCCCAACTAGGAGCTGTATAAATACAGACCCTGTGTTAATAAAGTTCCCTCTTAAGCTGTCTTACACCGTGTTTGCCAAGGGCTAATGGCTCACACACGGGCCCTCCTGGTGGCTCAGTGGGTCCTGGTGACTCTCCAAGTGTTGGTAACGAGGTCTTGTAGGTGTGAGGCAAGGAACAAGAGGTGGCTGTGGGCAGCAATGCTGGGGTAAGGTGACAACTGCTGCTCAGTGTGACAATAAGCAGTCAAAGTGTGCTGGCACCCTAAATCACGACCAGTATCTCTGGAGGTGCAGTGGGAGAACAACGATTTAAGGAGGGGTATGAAATGCAGTAAAAATGAAAAGAAAGTGGGAAATTCAGAGGTAAGAAGGGCAGGATCTGCAAAGGCATCATGTGGGGTAGGGCTGCCAGCGCTAAAGGAGGAACACACGTCCCTGTTTGTATCAGAAAAAGGGAAGCAGAGTGCTCTGAGACACAAAGGGAGTGAAAGAAATGGCACCAAAAATCAGAGGAAGGTGATGCTGCAGCTTTGAAAGCACCAGTGAGATCTGACTTGGAGAAAGTTCAAGAAGAAAAGAACTCAAAACTGAAGATGGTGAGGCAAAAGTGAGGCAGAGGAAAACTGCACTGAAGGGTTTGGTAATATCATGATGTAGAGTTGTCTGGAAATAGCTAAAAAATTTTAGTTAGAAGACTAGCGAAATTACAGGAATATATACTGGGTAAGATGGAAATCAGCCAAGTCCTGGGCTCCCCGAGAGTCTCTGTACCCAACAGGGGTGATAGAGAAGCAGCTGGGGGTGAGTTCCATTCGTGGGAGGCAGGTCTGACATGAAAAGGGAGACGAGACACAAAAGGGAGGAGTAGGAGTGAGGAAGCTGGGGCAGAACCAACGACCACCAAAGCAGACACCAGGAACAGAGATGATCAGGAGAGTATGGACCATGCTTGAGGAACACAATCTAATGGGCAACTGCTGGTGAAGCAGCCATCTGACAAGGGATGTCAGGGCGGAGGTTAGACACTGAGATATGCTTTTGCAAAACACCTTAAAAATAAGACTTGAATCAGGTTTGAGGTTCATAAAATGATTTTTAAAGGAATAATTTCAGATTCACTCCGAAGTGAATGGGAAGCAGTTGTGATCCAGGCTCCCCAGTCAGTAAATCTAATCTAACACATTTCATCGCACCAGACACGATCGCAATCTCAGATCAGTGTAACTGAATGTTTAATAGCTTCAAGCAAAAGTATACAGCAGGTGAACAAATGTCTTAAATTGCTTGCTTTAAAGAAGGGCAAATTGTCTGATATACTTGGGTGGGTGCGCAATCGCCAATATTATTAGTTTTATTTGAATTTTTGCAACATATATTTAATAAAAATTATTATGAAAATTCTTGTCTTAACCATTAGCAAAATATTTGCTTTTAGAAATCTCATTCATTCTCAAGTTGGTTTTATATCCTGTTTGTCATACCGATAAGTGCTTAAATGAGTTGCTTCACAAAAGTTATCATTGGAAAATGGAATCTATTTGAACTCTGTTAAATGAAAGTACTTTTTACTTAGAGAAGTTGCTATGAAATGCTTTCCTGCTGTCTGTACAGCTTGAACAGCACAGTTTAAGTCGTGCTGAAATGGCTCAAGATGAACTTTTGTTTCACCCCTGAGCTTGGTACAAGGGTTTCCAGAGGTTAGTTCAGGAGACCGAATTGCTGATCACTCACTCGACATCTTCTGACCCATCTTTAACTCCAATATTTTCCCACTGTAGCAAGTCACGAGGATTCACACGAGCAGGCTGAGATTCCTGTGTCTAGAGATACATTATTACTGTGGGTAAAACCATGACATCTTTGCAAACAACAAACCTTTCTTATCTGGGATGAGCTTAACTGTACTACTCAGAATCTGTATTGCAGAATAATTTATAGCAGTTCATTGGGACACAAGCTGATACAGAGAAGGAAAACAACATTTGTACATTTTATGCACAGTTTCTGCAGGGAGCTGTCGCCTTGGTTAACTGTTTCACTGCCTTTTAAGGCAATTTTTAAATGAGTGTAGACTGCAGAAATTTGCCTGTTAGGAATGTAAAATCACTGCTGCTTTATCTATGCACATATTTTTATGCAAGCTAAGGTACTTCTGGATGTTTCTGTGGTGTGCTTCAGCAGCCATATTTTGAATAGCACTGCCACCTTGGTTTCAATTCTGTCTAGTGGTGGTGAGTTCCCCAGGTTAATTGTGCGTAGAGGCTTTTGGGACGGTGCTAGCCTTGCTTGAGAAATCTGCTTTCTCTTCAGAGCCAAGGCAAGGGGGTTGTGGCTTCTCCACGGCCTCCCTAGAGAGTGCCTGGAGCGCTGTTCCAGCCCTTTCAGGTGTGCTCCACAGTGAAGGTGTTCGCATGCAAACCCGCAGGCTCATGGCCCAAGGACCTGACCTGCTCCTTGGCATGTGGCCACAACATGGCTTCATGAACATATGCGTGTGTGTGTTTCTGCATGTCACATGTAGAAGGCTGATTCCAGTGAAGAAATTAAGAACCTGAATAAAAAAATCAATAATAAAACAGAGCAAAAACTCCACCAGAAAAACTCCAACAAAACAAAATAAATGGCTACTCTCAAAATGAATTTAACACCAGAAATCTTCTCTCATGTTCAGACTTCTGCAGAAGGTCCAGGCACTGGCAAGATTAGGATTTAAGCAATAAACGAAACAGTACAGTACTGTATTTATGAGGGAACAACATGACAGACTCTATTTAGGTTTTATACCAAAAGCTTAACCTTTTGTAGTCTGTGGGTTCGAGCTGCACTAACAAGAAGCAATTACTGCGGTGGATTATTTTTTTTGCTTATGGTGTACGGCCCCAGGCTTCTCAGTGTGGCTTCTCTCAGAGCTGGCACACAATAGCAGGGGTATATGCCAAAGCTGCTCTCACTTCTCCAAGGCAATGAATCAGAAAGGGCTGTGGTGTTCTAATCAGAATGCTTTTTTTCCTAGGCTGGGAGTCCATCGCTTTCTTAGAAACCAGGCAGACATAGCAATCCCTCCTGCTCTCTCTTCTGTTCCCCCATAGATAGCTCACTGGAGGCATATATGCACATATTTTGGCTGAGCAGCATGATGGATGAGGAGCCTGGTGACATACAAAGTGCAATTTTCTTTATTTAGATGTCTGCACCTCTCCCGTAGAGAGGGGATTACAAGGATGGGCAGAGCAATCCTTCCTTTCATGCTGGTTGTTGGCTCCCAAGATGTCTCAACAGAGAAAACAGCTCCAAGCGCAGATTTAGGGAAAGAATAAAGGCCAGAGTTGACAGAAGTTCAGATTCAACAAGTTATTAAGAGCTGCTAAGTGTGTCTGGGCTCCTCACTTTCCCTTGCAGTCTCAGGGTTGACTGGGTGCCCTGAGATTTCACGATCTTCTGTCAACAATTAGCCAGAAAATTAAAACTCATAAGAGCGTAACAGCATGTCTTTACATGGCAGGGAAGTCTGCTTCCATGCCAAGAAACAGAACTGGGGATTCTGTGGGAACACTGCCATTTGCAGGCACCTGCCATAAAACTATTTATATGCACAGGGATATGTGTGTGCACGTACCCGGCTCTGTGCGTGCGTGCAAGTGTGTTTAGGTGCACACATCTAGCCATAAGGTGGGTTTGTGGATATGCTTGATACATTTGAGACAAAACAATGTATTTTCTTCTCCAAATTTCACCTTTGTTCAGTGTTTGCAGTGCCCTCAGATGATTTTTTCATCATATGTTTTAAAACAATTCCCTTGTGTTTGGCTTCATTTCATGGATTGATCATGACCACAAGGTCTGATCTAATATTCCATCACCTCGAAGGGAACTTTTCCATTGGAGATATTGCTTAAAGACTAAGGAGACTGGAATGTCAATAATCTGATTGTTGAATGGGTGCACATATGTAACACGTGGAGTCACATCTCTCTCATTCATTAGCAATAGCATAGCTGAAGAAATAAATAGAGGCTTGAATTGTTTTCACGGAGATAAAATCAGTTTGAACAGCTGGAATATTCACTATAGTTCAGGTCTATCCTAAGTCTTATTTTCTAGGAAAATTAGTTTCTTTAATAAGATATATATGCTATGTGCAGACTGCAGGCTAATAATTCACAAAAATATGTAACCAATAAGTCTTACCTATTTTTTTTTTTAGTTTCCATGATTCCCTTGGAATTATTCCATATTAATGATTACTTATTAAACAATTTTTGCAAATTATTCTGAACTCACTGGTCAGTCAAGGCCAGGTTTTTCAATGGGAGTGTTCACAATTTACCCAGTTCAGTGCACCTGTTTGCATATGTTTGGACACTTTTTCCTGCATCAAATACTCTGCTATAAAAATGTACCTTCAGGGGTTTTTTTGGGCAGTTTAGTTTTATTTCTATTATGATTTGTACCTTTGCTTAGCACAACAGTAAGTGTAGTAACGGCAGTGCACATGCTCCTGCAACTTTCACTTGTTTTACTCTGCCTGGTGCAGAGGAAATTCAATAAATCCCAGATTTCTCCATGGTCAGTGAGCATCAAATTCTGGTGTAGCTCAAATGCTACACTTGGGGAAGAGGCTGGATCCCCAAACCTTTTCTATTGCCTATTCAGACAGAAGCTTTTTCAGCTTCACTGCACCACAGCCCCTTTTAGGAAAGTATATGTTTTATTATAGGTAATTTTATGGCTCTAAAGATGAACAGTTGCTATTTTGTGGAGCTGAAAAGGCAATGGATCTGCATTTATAGCTCTTAGCTGACTACTTTCCTGCTATCTTACAAAATAAGAGCTCTTGTAATTTAGCTGGGAAGACACTGCTCTACAGGGTGAAGAAATCAAGTACATGTTGATGCCTAAACCCAGATTATTTTGTACACAGCAGGCAGGGCCCAGCCAACTTCTCATCCAGAAGCTGCAAGGCAGCTGGCTGGGGAGAGCCCTGACCTGCTGGCTGACAGGTTTGGAGCTGTCTAAAGGCTTGAGATGAGGAGGTGAAAGCCAAATTTGGAGGAGACCGAGTGAGGAGGTACAGGACTCTCTGGATCTCTGGGAGTTTTCACTGATGGGAGCAGAGGGAAATGTGTTCATTTTTGGTGGCTAAAACAAGAAAGGGAACATGTTTCATGGACATTGCATGTAAGCAGGTATATATGGAAGATACCTTCAGGAGCTGCTGCAGGTTTATTGTCCTCCTAAAAACCATTCTTTCATTTTTTTTTCTCCCAGACCAGGTTTTCTAGCCATTCTACCATCCTCAAGTGAGTTTCTGGGCTGTCCTGCTCAGTGTATGCTCTTCCCTAAGAGAGGTGCCAGAACTGGATGCTGTAATCAGCTGGGGACATACTGATACCGAAGAGAGCAGGAGGGGATTCATGGTCTTGTGTTTGCCTTTTTTTTTTCTCAACAGCATGACAGCATTGATGCACCTTCACTCAATCTCTGATCCACTGTAACGCCTTGACACTTTTCAATAAAACTTTCAGTCCTCATCTTGTGTTTGTACAGTTGATTATTCATCCTTCAGTCTGGAATTTTGCATGTGCTGCTATTTGTTCTTTCAGACCATTTCTCCACTTTGTTCAGTTCACCTTGATCCAAATCCATTCCATACTGAATTCCATACTAAAGTGCAAGACTAGGGCGGACCCCTCTGTAGATTTCATCTACCCAAACCTCGATTTTCATGGAGAAAGTAGAAGAATTACTGAGTTCAACAGCTTTGAACAACCATCATGATTTCCTTAAAGAAATGCAGACAGTTTAGCTGAAGACTGAGTGGGTGTTGAGGGTGCAGAATAATTTAGAGCTGTACATGCTGCTGGACTGACAAATACTGCAAGAGAATGCACAGGAGCAAGATACCTCTGGGCATCTTCTCTTGTTTCTCTCTCCACTCACACACACTGCCATTTAGTGACCAGATGGGTTCAGAACTTCATTTGGTGACAAGATCTACTAGATTACAGGAGCTGAGCCTCCAGATTCTTCAGCATTGCAAATCTGAAGCCTTTCGCATAAACAAAGTTAAGCTGGAAACTGAATTTCTTAATGAAAACCGACAGAGGTGCCAGGTGTGACCTGGTCCTATAGAGGATTTTTTAAATTTATGTGTCAGAAAGGTTTAGGGAGGTCATTTTGTATAATCAAGTGGAAAATTTTCAGCTGCAATATTCTTCCTGGTCCGATCCTAATATACATTACATCATCCAATTAAAAAAAAAACCTAAGAACCAGGCAGCTAAAAGTGATAGTGGGAGTATTTAGAGGGAAAAAAATGCTCCATTTTGGAACTGAAATGAAAACTTCAAGTAAATGCTTAAGACTATGTTACATGTAATCCTTAGAAACTTTCTATGAAATCCTCAGAATTTTTAGAAACCTGTCAATTTCTTACAGCAAGTGATTAATGTAAAGTTATGAACATTCGTGTAAATAAGATCTTTTAATGGTAAAAAACCCCAGCTACAAGAAAATTTACTACAATATATTTATATGCGTATTTGTGTATTTCATAAATGGTTCACTGTAACATGCAAATTCCTTGGCTCTCAACACAGCTCTACACAGATGGTGAACTTTAGTCAGTTAAATAAGTGGAACACTTCACTTCAAACTTTTCCTTTTATCTTTCACCTTTCTCTGCTGTTTCCCTCACATCGTTTCTGCCAGCTACTCCACAAAGAAGCCTGGGAATGACTGTAAGGCAGTCTACTCAGATCGCTTAATATTCCTACTACGAAGACAGCCGGAATCAAAGGCTCCATGTGAGACACTGGAAGATCTTAATTTCTCCCTTGGCAGTCCTTTTATGCTGATAAATCGCAGTTTGCTCTGCAGGTTTCAGTTCAGAGGGAAGATCTGCACAGGCCGACAGCATTAACAGCCTTCCCAAGCAGTGGAAACCCCTTTCACCTCATTTGGGGCATCACATAAACGAGCTGTACAAATCCTGCATCAACTTTTAAACTAGAAAACATGCCATTTACTTCAAATTTTAATACCATAATCATAGAATCACAGAGAGTTTTGGGTCAAAATGGACCTTAAAGAGCGCTTATTTCCAGCCCCCTGCCATGGGCAGGGACACTTCCACTAGAGCAGGTTGCTCCAAGCCCTGTTCAACCTGGCCTTGAACACTTCCAGGGATGGGGCATCTCCACAGCTTCTCTGACAAACCTATTTCAGTGCCTCACCATCCTCAGCTGTGCCAAAGCATCACAACCATGTGATTCTGCAAAGATTAGGTCTGTGGCTTCACAGATGTTCAAGACTGGAACTGGGGACACCACAGTAGACTAATTTAGTCTGCAGATTTAAGGCCAGAAAGGTGATGAAAAGGCATTTAATATGGAGATGCATCTATCACATTATCCAAATTAGCCTGGCTAAATACTCCAATAATTTTTGTTCGATAAAGCCATAATATTGCATTGGTTAAAATATATCTTTGACAATTTCATAGCCCCTTGAAAAGTTCCTTGAGTGAATATTTCATTGCTTTCCTTGTAGTTTTTAATTATGAATAATCACTTCCATTGTCAAATTTCTATTTGTAATGTTTAGGGCTTACATTCCCGTTATCCCTTTCTCTGATTGATTAAAGACCAACTGTATGCTGAGCCTTTCCACCTTGAGAGCATTTCCACAGAATCTAGTTGCATGACTGCTCAATTATCTTTCTGGTAAACTCCATGGACTGAAGAATTTTGACTGAGATTGAATTTCTCACTGAAAGCCATTTCTAGTAATTTGAGATTTGCCTTCCAATTTTTCAAAATTTCTTTAAATATGAAGTCACTAGGAATTTATGCAGGCAATATTCCATAATTTTGTGATCTAATCCCATGCAGAAATCTTTAACTTCACCTCTCAGACAAAGTTGGAATCTTACCTCATTTCTAATAATAGTAATAGAAAAATAAATCTGTTTTGGTCTCTACTGCCAAGGGAAGTTTTAAATAGAAATAGGCATAGACTTTAAGCTGTGTTTAGATTTGGATGCAAACCTTCATATGGCCTAAAATAATGAATAGAGAAGTTACTTGGAGTCATCTGATAGCTGGTCCACCTCCACTGAAGCCTCTGGAAGTGCCACAGAGCTGGAGGTGAAAGTCAATGAGATAAACATGTCTAACTGCTGCTAGCCAGAGTGAAGCATCTGCCTGTCTCTTCTGCCCTGAGGAGACCTTATATTAGTAAGCAATTTCTGTTTAGAGAAATAAATTTTCCTCATTGCCATTTTTTCTTCTTCTTTTTACAATAGCCTTGGGTATGTTGTCCTATTTCTTTGGCAAGTGGGTCCAACTCCTTTTCTTTTACTTCCCTGATTTCAATAGCCTGATTATTACCAGTTGTTTGGTACTCTAATATGTGTATTGTTTTATTCCATATACTTTACTGAGCCTGGGTTTTGAACTATGGGTTTTGGGCTGGGACTGACCAGCAGAAGGAAAGGAAAGAAGGTCTATTATTTCATGATGAAAAGATGAAATTTTCAAGTGCTGTGGGTTTTGCTTAAAAATATGCTCCCTCCTATGTGTGAAATTTACATTAAATTTAAAACCAAAGTCAAAAAGGAACTGTAGCAAACCAGTTTCTTTTATGACTTCCTTTGCAATATTGCAATTTAAATTTTTTTTCTTCGTTCTCTACCTCATGTTAATCCCACAGATGCTCAGTGAAATGGGACACTCATAAGGTTTGCTAATCCTTCCATTTGGTTTGTTGCAAAGAAGTGCACAGTGAGCAAGGTGCTAACCCTAATTCCTGCCCTTTCCTTTCTATTGTCCTCAGTGAAAAATGTCCATTTCATATTTCCCAATCAGATGTGGTATTTCCCTGCTTTTGGATTACTGTTTTTGTCAGGGAACAGGACAGGAACTCAATGAAATGAATTTTTTTTCAATCCTCGATTGAAAAGATGGCTGTTCCTGCTTCATTATGACAAAAAATCCTTATCACCACATGCTGAAATTTGACTAAGTGACAAAGGTTGCAGAAGGAGACACGAGGCTTGGTTCATGCAACTACATAATGCCCAGGAATGTGACTTTCCACCAGTCTCTCTGTCTCTTTACTTTCAGGATCCATCAGGACACAGCCTGAAGAGTTTCACCCCAGAGTTGCTATTTTAATTGTTCTTGGTTTTATTTTTCGTCAGACTTATAGGTTCTTGTCGATCTAAACTTCTCTTCAGTCACTCTCTGCTTGTCTTGATTGACAGGAGTAAATACTTTTTCTGTGCTCTGTACTTGCAAGGGGATGAAATATTTTGATGACACTTCCAGAGAAATCCAGCTCGAAGGGCAATATGTGGCATGGAAAACATGCAGATAAATATTTAGGGACAAACAAACATAGGATCTTACAATGAAAAATACCATGCAGCACAGGCAGAACAGCTCTAAAAACCAGAAGTGAAAGTCTGCTTTATAGGCCTTATGGAAGACAAGGTACATCTGAGAGCAGTTGACAAGGTGGTATTCGGTCATAGGTTGGACTCGATGATCTCAAAGGTCTTTTCCAACCTAGCCGATTCTGTGATCTTCAGGAAATGCTGTACCCCTTCTTCCTTAGCATCTCTTCCACTATTGCCAGAAAGATGCTCAAAAGGCTCCCAGATGGTCCCCCTCCAACTACCTTCTTGGCCAGCCTAAAGTCCAATCTAGCTGTAGAAAGCTAAGAGAAACTCAAACCTCATGGACAAACTGAGACACGATCCTGTCCAAGGTGGATTTTCAAATGTCAGAAGTCAACATGTCCATGACAACTGCTGTGAAGCCAGTCTGGGGCTAATCTGCTTTAGGGGCTAATCTACTTTAGGTACTTTGAGAGATACTCTGGTGATGTGCCCCAGCATAACACCCTGACACTGATAGCCAGATTTTTATAAATGATGAGAGCTGCACACTGCCCTAAGGTTAGCAGAAGTATAACATGCTCAGTTTTATTGATGTTGTGTTTGTTTTCTTTTCTTTTCCAGCAGTGAATACTGTTTAAATTACAGTAGAAACCTCCACCAGTCCTGATAATAGGGGCAGGGGATAAACCTGGCTTGTAGCTCTGAGTTATATATCCCCTTTACGCTAACATTGCAGGATATTAGCTCAAGGCTTGTCAGCCTCTTGGGTTTTAATTAATGAAGTTCCTCTTAAGGACATTTTTTTCATCACTTGCTCTATTCCAACACATTTCTTTCATTTGAAACCTGAGCATTCTGCCAAGCAGGCCCACAATATCAGAAGGCGAGGGAGTGCCTGTCTAAACTACAGTCGTCTCTCTGTTCAACTTGATTCAATTTAGTAGAATTTCACTTTGTCGAATGACAAGATGCTGTATTTTGACATTTGCCTATTTATGCTAAAGTAGAGGAGTAATAAAATCAATTTGGCATCTGGCTTGCTCTATCTGTAGCTTTTACTTAAGAATTATAATCCTTTTTTTTTGTTTGACTGACATTACTGTTCAGTTTCTGATTTGTTGTGTTGGACTGTTTACCTCTGAACTTGTTGACTTTTGTTTTGGTTGGGGTTTTGTTGGTTTTGTTGTTAAATAAAAGCTTTCCTAATAAACTGGCATTCTCTTCCTTGAACACACCCTTCCTCAGCTGCGAAAGTAAAAAACTGGAGACAGCTTTGTTAAAGGGAAGGAATTTCTTGTATTTTTTTTCCTTTAAAACTTATTGGAAAAAGTAAAATGCAACAACCAAACAAAAAACTTCTAGAGTTTTAGAGCAACAAATGCTGAGCCTGTGAGTAAGAGGCATTCTGTAACTGAGGCAGAATCCCCTCGTGGCTTTGGTATGAAGCTGGGTGGTGCTGGGCTGGCAGACCCTGGGATGGTGTGTTTGAATGGTTGTGTGTTGGGCTCCCCACCAGAACGCATGAGCACCTTCCAGGAGCCCACTGAGAGATGTGACTGGCATTTGTCATCTGCTCTGTGTCACTCCTTCCCCAGGAGACACAGGTGTGCAATAGGGGATTTTGCTTCCCTGAGGAATATTTTCAAGTCCCATGTCAGAGGAGGTACCACACAGGTAGAAGTCTTGCATTTCACCAGAGGACAGTGAGTTTTTGATGTTCATTAATTCCTGGGGAAATCCATTCTACAATTCAGTCCAGGAAATAAGAAATCTTTCTCCTTACCCTTATTGCAGAAAATTCACTTGAGCCAGGAAAGTTGTTTTTGTGGATAGGGAACCCTCAAACCACTAAAACCTGCAAGTCGCACCTGACAGGATGCACTAACAGCAATCATTTTCCTTCCTCCACAGATCAGTATTTCTGGCAGAAAAATGACACAGCCTTTGATCTCAAGCAAGCCCTGGAACCTAACACTCTATATTGAGCCTCATCACAGCATCTGCAATCGCAACTCAGTATGTGAGCTGAGCCACAGAGCCCTTGTGTCAGAGCATTTCTGTCATCCTCTCTTCCTGAAGGCAGGAGGATTCTGAGAAGGAAGACGTAGCGACGCTTGTCCCAGGGTGAACTCAAAGCAATTTATGCCTGAAAAATTAAGGTTTCCACAGGGTAGAACCCAGAAAGATGGACTATGCTGCCCTGTCCTTACCTCTCTTACATGGACAACCAGAGCGTTGGCCTGGGCCCCGAGGTTCTAGCAGGCTCCTGCTCCTCAGTCTAAAGGCATTGGCTTTAGTCTCAGTTGTCCCAGTGGGAACCAAGCTTTGTCCTGTACAGACACAGAATGATTTTAAGGCATTTCTGCAATTCCATCCCTGTGTTATTCATGTCCAAGGTAGTCTTGGATGTTGACCTTTCCTTTGGGACTTTCTGAAGAATGTGTCTCTGTGTTGATGCATATCAAATAAAAAACTGAAAGAAAAAACAAATCAAAAGCAAAGTAGAAAACCCACATTTAAACGCTTTGATCAATAACATGCTTTATTTCTATGTTTTGTTATCTGTATGTTAGTTCCACTGCTAAACTGGCTTTTGGGTGCCTTCTGAACAAAGTCGTTTGTCACAGTCCTAATTAATTATGGTCACCACAAATCCCTATCCATGCCTTGTTGTCCCAGCTCTCATCACAAGGTTTTCTTTCAAGCTGAGCACTCAGATGCAGCACTGTCACATGGAGGGAGGACAAGCAATGGTCTCCTGCTTGTTTTCATGCCAGCCATGAGGAGATCCCACCCTCCATCCTCGGCTCTGCTCTGAATTCTCCCTCTGCAGCCAGGGACAGCTCTGCCCCACGGATCAGTGTTGAAGCCCTTGACAGATTGGTGGCTGATATAAACTGTAATGGCGGCCTATAATTTCTTAAATATATTACCTATCTTTATTGAGACGGGCATTAGAATCTCTTTAAAATTGTGGCTAATTGTAATTTGTGTAGTTTGCCTTTTGTTAGATGCATTTTTCCCAAGAACTATGATCATAAAGCAATTTTAAACTCTGACTTCGTGCTCAGCTATCTCAGGGATGTCAGGCTAGAGAGCATCACCTGGGTAACAGAATCTACTCCCCTGTGAGCGAAGAAGTAACAGATCCTTAAGCCTGAGAGGTCTCCAAAGGGTCTTTTCTCTGCACAAATCCAAATATCGTTGGCTACATTGCCCAACACTCAGAAAAAAAGAAAAGTTAAAAATTAGATCTACAGTGCAAGAAAGCAAAACAACCCTAAAACTATAGTATTGCACATGATGAGACCAGAACAGACTCAAGTCACCACCATCAATTTTGGCACCTTCAATTGCAGGACACTGGCCAGGTGAAAATGCCCAAGGAATCCACCCAGTGCACAAAACTCTTGCAAATCTGATACGGAGAAGATTTTCCTGGCCCTGTAACTGATGAGTGGTTTAAACCTGAGCATGGGAGCAAAAAGAAATCAAGAGGGAAGCAGCAGTGCACCTGACCTCATGTCCCACGTCAAAGTGCTGCCAATCTGTGATGAATCTGAGCAAAATGGGGAAAAAATAAACACCAAAAACCAGCAGCCAAGTTGTTCATCAAAGGTGGGAAAAAAATTCTTCCTGGCCTCTCTAGGCCTCCAGTGGAAACCCTGAAGCATGGAATTAATTAAACACAAAGAAACATAATTAATTTAATTAAGTGCAGTCCTTTAAAAAAGGGTTGCTCTGATTAATGCCTGCTCCTGCAAAATTTTTGAATATATTTAGCCCCATTCCCAAAGACAACATTTGCAGGATCTTGGTTAGAGCAGCTAAGAGCTCACAAATATGAGTGCAAGTGGATGTTTTGCACGTATGGTGTGAAAACAAACACAAGAAATAAGTTTTAAACAACAGAGATCAAAACATTCCTTGGTTTAATATCTGCTGGGGCCAGGAGGCACCATTCAGATCACTTAGACTGATTCTCTGCATAATGCCAACCACAAAACCTCACCATGTGACTCTCACGTTAGGTCCATCAGACTCTGATCCAGCCAGATCCTGCTACCCATTTCCATAACACAACGTTTGGTGGGGCTTTTTGATACATTGATTTCACCCTCTGATAGCACTCGGCAGTGGCTGAGCTCAAATTCATTAAGTCAAACCATACCCCAATTAAGTGGCAGACCTTCTCTTATCACTGGTCTTAATCAGTTCCCACACAACAAAATCCATTAAATAAAACATCCCAGCTGAAAGCTTTGGAAATGAGTCTCAGTCACCTCCAACAGAGTTTGGGAAACGAAGGCTCTGAGACTGACAGTTTGTTACTATTGTGTGGTCATGTATTCCAGGATTTAGTAGATGTGCTGTATTTTCTAACCTTCAAAAATCTGGTGGAAATGGCTGTTCTTTATTTTCTTCCCTGACAGATGTCTTAGAGTGATGTTTTCCTAAAGACTGTAACTCTTACTTGGAGAGCTGTGTTAAGTTCTATGGAAGACTGATTAGCTTGTCACTTGTTATGTGTATTTCAGGTTTTAATGTTCCTAGGCTGTCTCCTCAACACAGCTCATTTGCATCATCTGCAGTTCTTAGAACTTACAGTCCTCTGCATCATCAGTTACAGGGCCAAGAAAGTTGTCTCCATGTCAGATATGTCCGTGAGTTTGGGTGTTGTTATTTTAGCTGTTGCAAACTGTGAATATTACTGGAGCAGAATTCTTAGCATTTCCCCAGTTCACCACACTTAACACTAAGAATACTTTGAATTCTTTCCTTCTTAGAAGAGGATTAATAAGGGTTTAAAGAATGAGAATTGTGATTCTGTGGAAATATTGACAGTTTTATCAAGAGTTTACTTCTCTGTGAGAGACAGTATAAATATGAGGAGACTTATTTTTAACTCAAGTTTATATTTTTGGTGCTAATTCATCTTTGTTTTTATCATAGTCAAAAGTAAAGCAAAGTTAATAACCTCTGCCTCCAGATAGGAAGCAGATGCAGGAGATCTTAGCTGTTCTTCCCAAGGCCTGTTACGAGTTTTGGCTCAAATGTCAACATGAGTCAACGTTTTACTTTTAGTGACAGGTTGGTTTAGTTTCCTATTTAGTGTTGGTTGAAACACTGCAAATCCCCCTTAGAGACAAAACATTGCCTCCTTCACAGAAAATTGTTCTAAAAGCCTTAGTGACATTTTCCAAAGTATTTTGTGTGTTTTCTCCCCATTTCCTTGAGAAGGAATTTTATCATCAAAGTGAGCAGAACTGGCAAGGCATGAATGAACACAAACCAAAGAGGCTCCCAGTTGTGCCTGTCTTTGATGAGATCCATACCCTGCACCTTCGCTCTGGCTGCGGGGAGATCCCAGCTGTCATGAGAGTGTTTCTTCTGCAGATTTCAATTCCCTTCCAGACCTTGAAGAAGTGACTAGAACTTGCCTGGATTCATACAGTTCATTGGGTCACCTTTATGAAATCTTCAAGCTTTTCTTTTTTTGTGCTTAAAGGTTTTTTTTGTTGTTTCCTACTGGCCATGTGAGCAGCTGTTGTTGTGGAAGGACCAACATGCACACAGGTAGTTAAACAGCAGGGCACTAACTCAAGCTAGGCAGATACAACTCTCTCGTGAAAAAAAAAAAGGCAATTAAACAGCTAGGAAACTTTCCAGAGAAATAGGAAAGTGCAGGTTCACATCTTAATTGTGAAATAGGGAGAATATGGATTCCAGCATAGCTTTTGCACAGCTCAAGCACCTTGCCTTCACCTATTTGTGACCAAAAGGGACAGACTTCTGCAAAGCACTTCAATTTTTGAAGAGGCAGGACTTGCTGATGCAAAAGATACTTGCTGAAAATGGATCAACCAAAAATCGTGGCTGATCGGTCACATCCTTGACATAACCTCTGCTTGGCTGTGGGGGAAGGACTGACTCCTTTATTCAGCCCACACTGTGCTTGTGTCACCTGAACTAAGGTGGTACCAACTCCAGGTATTACCTCCAGGTACCAAACACATGACAAAATAACAACAGGCTCTAGAAACACCAGCTGGACCATTATAATCTTTCTTAGGCACCTACATTTCCAGGACGTTGTGTAGTTACTACTGAGGCATGGAGACATGTAGACTTCTGTCAGGTGGGCTCAGATGTGCGAACACCACAACAACACAAATTAATCCCAGCTATAAGCTAAAGCAAATTCCCTCTGCCCACATTTCTCCCGAGCTACATTTCATTATCTGTTGACTCCCTGATGCCACCGGCAATATTTTGCATATCTGCCTCTGCTATCATTTCACTTTCCCCTCCCTCCAAATGGTACCAAATACTGAACCCTGCTGTTCTTAATTCAGGCATACTTGGGGCTTCCTTCTGTTTCATTTATTCCAAAAGGACCTGGCAAATGGTGTAGAAGAATTATTTAATCAGTCAGCGTTTCCTATACATGTGACTGTTGGGATGGGGATTTTTTGGGCTGAGTCACCAAGGCCAACCTGAGCTGAGGATCCTCCATTAACATGGATGGGGAAGGAGATATGAGTGTGCCAAGTGTCCTTTCAGTCACTGCAGGGTGCTCCTGGAATAGACTCTGACATCATTTGCCTTCCCAAAGCCTCGAAGGTTCAATTCCTGAGGTCAGAAAGAGGCTTAGAAGAAAAAAGAAATAATTTTCCCTCTAGCTGTCAAAACCCCACATAAACTTTCTGGTTACAGGAAAAGTGTCCTGTTACTCTGCTGAATTTGATCAATCCTTATTCTTTTTCCAAAACTTCAAGCTTTAAGTGAATTGTCTTCCTGAATTTAAAAACAAAACAAAGCAGAAAGCGGGACACAGATGCGACATGGGACAATAATTTCACAGAATATTGCAAGGACCATGACGTACTGTTTCACATAGACACTGGAAACATCATATTTGTACCCAGACTTTGCCAACAGGATGGCAAGACCTTAATTTTGAACTCCAATGTCCAATCTAGTATAATCACAGCAAACTGCAGAGTGATGAACACAATTTACTTGCCTTTGCTATAAATTCAGAGGCTTCTCTACACAGGGCAGCTGCTGTGAAGCAAATTCAGCTGTGAGTTTACAGCACACACTCCCTTTTGCACTGCCATCTCATCCAGACACACTTCCCACAAAATAAATGTGGATCTGCACATTTACTGCACTGGGCATCGGGAAGAGGCTTTCAAATCCCCAAAGGCTTTGAACAGCTCTGTTACCTGTGCATGCAAACTGTCTTGGGTTAGGCACCTCACTCTACTTATGCCAATGAAAACCTGTTCCAAAATCTCAGCTCTATCCCTCCCCGATCCAGTGCTTTTTGAAGACAATGGAAACATGGGATAAACTGAATACATAATATAGGGTTGCAGTAAAGACTGTACTGGAATTCAAAACTTGTCATGCTTATTCTATATGAATAAAAATCAGATTTGCCATTGAATTGGCTGTGATGAAAATGCAAGAAAGCTTCTAAGAATATTTGGAAGCTTTCCCTCACTAATATATAGAAAGCAGATACTGATTCCTAAATAATTACTGAAACAAGAGGTACTTTTCAACTGGAAAGCACAAAGCATCTGACTGCAAATATGATACATGGGAAGAATGACTCACATACAAAAGGGGGTGATTCAAAATGGAATTATTTACTCTTGAAAGTGTCTGTTTATGGGATGACTTGAATAAAATATTGAAACTAAGGATTATAATGCATTTACACAAGGCAGGAGGTTCAAGGACAGATGTTTGAAGGAACAGGGGAAAGTATTACATAGGGGTGGGAAAGTGTTGTATTACTGCTAGAACATGGACTTGAAGTCCAGAGAACGAATAATGACTACGTTTGCTGAGGCCTTGCACTGCTAATACTGTATGTAGCTGTCTTTTGGGTAAAGACATTTTTTTTGCTCCATCTCAATTCCCCACTCTACCAAGTCAGAAATATAATAATTCTCTGTTTTCTAGGGTCATTGTGAGGTTTAATCCATCAGTTATTGTAAGCACATCCTGAATGCCTCAGATGACATCAGCATAAGAATTGAAGGAGGCATTGTTTTAGGCAAAGAATAAATAGTCAGGAAGGATTTTGGTTCAAAGGATCTGGAGGCAAATAGTATAAGCATCCTTAAGCAAAATTTAGATGACTTCACTCCTGATGATAAGGGAGTATTCAATTGTTTTACTCTTGAGAGCAATAAATATGTCTGAGGAAGACAGGACTTTTTTTATTAATCACAAAACTGTGCTGGATCAGTATTATAAATGAGAGTTAATTTTTATAGTATTTGCATTTAAGAAAAGAGAAGCTTTCTCTAGCTCAAAATGTTCGATGTATTACAGAGATGACAAGATCAGCATCAAGATATTGCAGCCCCAGAGCACCTGGTTCCCAGTCCCAGTCCTACACAACCTTGTGTCCAGCTTGAATACACATTTTCTCTATGATTTCCAGTGGAGAACAGCTTTCAAAATCATCTTTTCCTTCTTACAGTTGGTGGAGAAGGTATTTAATTTATTGCAAGGGTTTTGCAAAAGGATAAGCCTTTAGAGGCAATACAGAAGCTAAACACAGTGGGTCTGAGGTGCTATTTCTTATTTTAAATTACAGCATCTTTCATCTCTGGCCATGGTTGGATGTCATTTCCCCCTTGGTCTTCCTTGTATCTGTTAAAGCATTAAACTAATCAAAATAGTAAATATTAACAAATCACAGGGGCCTGTCATATCTTAAAGGCAGTCAGCACTAGGGAAAAATTTCCTTCTATGATAAAATATTGCATGACTAGCAAAAGCATTACAAGTTCCTCCAGTGAATTCCTCTAGGTCTACTTCAGAGAGACAGTAGCATCCGTAGTGATCGCTGCTGCATCCCTGGAAGTGTTCCAGGCCAGGCTGGATGGGCCTTTGAGCAACCTGGTCTAGTGGAAGGTGTCCCTGCCCATGGCAGGGGTTGGAACAAGGTCCTTCCAATGCAAACCATTCTGTGATTCCGTGATTCCACGTCTCTCAGCTCCTAGTTGGGTTTTCAGTTGCACAGGTATTACACAGGTATGTTCATCCTACCTCTGCTGTGTTGAATGTAGGTATTCTCCTTCAATGTTTCCTAAATCATCTATGAAAGAGAAATAGAGTGTTGACAGCATCAGGAAGCCTGATCTAACTACCTACACACCTCACCTTTGCAGGCTTGAGAGTCAGGTGAGATGGCCTGGACCCATTTTCATTGGTTTAATGAAATTCTCACAAAGCTGGATATGTTCTTACAGGGCCTGATCTCACGACCAATAAAGTCAGTGGAAAATGCCTGCACTGACTTAAAAGCACAATCCCAAAGCCAGCAGGCTCTACAGCCAATACCTAAGGCAAAACAGGGGGCATCAAAGTGGTGCTTATGAAAAACAGCAACTGAACACCTCTAAGGTCTAGGAAGCCACTGTAGGTGAGGTTCATTTTGGGGTAGTACATTCTGCAGGATTTATTTCCTTTAAAATGTTGTTTCGATGCTTTCTGCTCTGTCCCAAAGGATATAGAGGATTCCTGCAACATGCTGCAAGAACAGCCAAGGAAGATTTTGGTTTATCCTTCTGCCTCGTAGTATGTGTCCCAAAGATGAGGTTTTTCAATCCAAAGAAGTGTATGAAAAAAAATCGTGCAAATGTGGGGAAAAAAATCATCCTCATCTTTATTTCTTTAGGTAATATGTCATAGTCTTTCTGGTTAGTGCTTTCACTAGCAATCTGCTAAGGAAAATATGAAATTGGAATATTAAAAAGTGGAAATTAGACACTTGCCTTTTTTAGATAAATAATAAACGGTCAAACTTAATTATTTTCAAAATACATGCTAAGCATAATCTACCAGTACTGCATCCAAAATGAAAAGAAAGCAGGGAAAAGATCTGCAGAGCAATGTGTTTGGCACCTACCCTGCTCCTCAGAGTCGCTCCTCATAACAGCTCAGGACAGAACATCTCTTTCTGTTTGCACAGTGATCAGTCACCCAAACATGCACGCAGTACTCAAGAAGAGAGGAGTTTCATTTATGGCGTGAGCTCCAGATCACACAGAGAAGGACCATATTAGGTTCATCCAAGGAACATGGTTAGACACCAATGTTCAGCTAAGGCATATCTACATATATCTATATATAGTACTAAAGTCTCATCCTGTTTAATGTTATAAAAATGCACTGCCTTTTGCATTTTATATTTCTGCTAAGGTCTGCAAAAATCCTGGGGTACTGTGTCATGGTTTTGTCCCGGCTTGTGGGCTGCATCTTCTTTGGCCTTATTATATTGACTTTGCTGCTGCAGCACAATGAAATTTAAGTGTTCTCTGTGTAATAAATTGAATTTTCAAGAAGAGAGACTGAAGGACTAAGCAACGTAATTTAAGACATGAACAGTATTATCAAGGAAGTAAAGCTATTCTTCTCAACTGGAATATTTTAATGGAAAAACTCTCTTAAAGGGGAAGGAAATACAGAAATCCTTAGTCTTCATATTAAATTGTTATTCAGGATAGTGGGTATTTTAAGAAATGATGACCATCTTCTGCTAACACTCTCATGTTATTTTACACCCTAGCTGCTCTCTTACTGACCCATATAATTGGCTATATGAAAACCTGCACAGAAGAAATTTTTGAATCAAAGATACTTAGAAGTACAATACAATAACTGAGAGGATAAGCAATTAAAAGTTAAGGAAGCTATTGTGGAAAAAGGAGAATTTTAATCAAGTCACATGTTAGGAATAGAAATAAGGATATTCTTACAGCTCTGCTCCATATTTACAGTGCTCTAGTTAACACATTACAGCTTATTCCCCTCTCAAAATTGTAAAAGGATGGAAGGAGCCTTGGAAAGTCATCTAGTCTATTGTGAGAAACCATCCTTAGGTAAGTGATAACTGTATTATTCCCAACAAATGCTTGTTTTACCTGTTCTTGAACACCTCCTGTGCTGGAGATTCCACAGCCTTGCAGAACAATCCATCTCAGTACTTAATTACATTTATGTTCACATTTTTTCCCACAGGCTATCCTAAATCTTTCTTGTTGCAATTTAAACCTATTACTTCTTGTTCTACCTGCACTAGGACATGAGGATACTTTATTCCCTTCCTCTTTACTCTTAATTTCACACATGTGAAGAACAGTATAACATCTTCCTGCAATCTTCTCTAAAGAAAATCTACATAATCCTAATCCCTTCCATTTACAGATCATGTTTTCTAGCCTTTTTACTGTTATCTTTGGACTTTTGTGTGTCTTCTGCCACTGTACTACATCTCTCTTAAATTGAACAGAGTAATTCAATTTAAATTTAGCAGGAGTATATCACATTTTATTAATAAGATTCCCTACTCTCCTTGTCAAATAACATCCTATTTTTTACCAGTCATTTCTTTATTTTGTGAAAATTATTTTAATTCTACTCTGGTCCCTGAATATACTTTCAGAATTCACTTTTGGATGCCTGCATAATTTATCAACCTTGTACTTAATGAGTTTTCTCCCTCCTTTATCACCAATTAATTCTTGAGGGGATTGAATATTACCACAGGAGACTACTACAGAACTTTGCTCCTGACATATTTCTTGGTAGAGAGTGTACTATTGTCAGCCTTTCATTTCTCAGCAATTTCTTTCTCCCATTTATTATCCCTTTGGCTTGATCCAAAGAATAGTGTTTAAAACAATATCAAAAGCTTATTAGAGGCAAGATAAAACATCTATGCTTCTCCCTTATCCAAAAGGTCTGTTGCTGTGCCAGAAAAAGGGTTTAGTTTGGTTTGGCAAGATATCTTCTAAAAAAAATCCACAGCAGCAATTTTCCTTCTTGTGCTGTTTCACAGGCACTGTAATTCCCACTTAACAACTCTGGCCCCCAGAGTCACCTGGTTTAGGATGTGATGGGAGACCTAAATACCTTGATTTGCAGAAGAAGGTAATGAAGTGCACAGTTTCCTGCCCCCACCTTATCCACCTGGGCTGTAGCAGTGCTGGCAGACTGGAAGCCTGTTTGTTCTCTTTATTTGTCTACAGATGATGACATGGATGTTGTTTCAATACCAACTGCAGCCCAACCTCTGAATCCCAAATGTGGGATTAAAACAAAGAGTATTTCTAGAATTTATTTTCTGCTTTTCACCTAGACCTCAGCGATGCAGTGTTGGAAGCAGCACCTGTGCTATTGTAGCCCCAGCAGCTGACCTGGATTATGCATCTTGTTGGGTGCTGTGAACAAGGTGGCTCCTGTCCCTGCTCCCACCCCAGGAGCACCAGCTGTGGGGTTTTCTGCACTGGCCTCTGCAGGCAGAGCTGCAATTGCTCAGCTGGACAGGAGCCAGCCCAGATTTGAAAGCAGAGCACCTTTGTTAGGTCCCTAAGTGTGCTGAAATTGCTGGGCTGCTGCCAGAGAGCCCCTTGTTGCTTTGGGATCAGACATGTTTCACGGACAACCATTCTGGAGTCCTGCTGTCTGCGAAAGGCCATGCTGACAAACTCACTTTGTAAGGCATATTCCAGCACCAGCTGCACATTCCATTTGGAGAGGAAAAAGAATCCGTACCCATTATGTCAGTATGTTATAGAATCATAGAATCCTAGAACGGTTTGGGATGGAAGGGATCTTAAATCTCATCTCATTCCAACCACTTGTCCTGGGCAGAGACACCTTCCACTCAAAGCTCCATCCAACCTGGTCTTGAACACTTCCAGGGATGGGGCATCCACACTTCTTTACCCAGCCTGTGCCAGTATCTCACAACTCTCACAATAAAGAATTTCTTCCTAAAATAGCCCAACTAAATTCACACTCTTACAGTTTAAAGCCATATGTAACAAGTCTATTTAAAGCTCTTTTTCCAAGTTTATCCTTTTGTGTTCTAAACATCCTTTTAGGTGACCAAACAAGTGTTACAATCTTTTGTTTCCTTCCCTAATAAATGAAGACATTGAAGGGAAATAGGACTTACATTGCAGGGTGATTTCCAGTCCTGGGCTTTCGTCAGCTACTCTACAACAGGCAACTACTGGAATGGGGGAGAGGTTCAGCCACCGGAATAACCCTGTGTGGTTGAGAGGAAAAGGAGAAAGCAGAAGAAGACAGCCCAACTAACCTGTAGATATGTGCAAACTGGGATATTCTTGGATCTAACCTATATTAAATGAACACACGTTCATTCATGAAAGTCCATGTCACCCACCACAAACCCAGCACAATAAGCCACTCCTTTCCGAATATCTTGACCCAAAATCCCCAAAGAGCCACCAGATATTTATCACACATTTTAGAAAGCAGAAACTACTCTCCAAAAGTCCTTAGGAGGTTGAGAAGCCAATGACTCCCAGATGTCCCAACTGCTTCCCTGCAGAGTAACCTCGACTGCGTGCTCAGCTGTCTCTGAAGTAGTAATTTTGAGTCTCTTGGCATCAGTGTAGGAAGGCAGCTGCTTGCCACATGCAAGGTAGAGAATCCTACCTGGGAGCTTGCAAACTATATGTAAATCAGGAGGCTCTACCCTGCCACTAAGACCCTGTGCAATATGTCTCTTCACTCAGCATTATTGCTGAAAGTAACTTCCACTCTTTGTATTTCACTTTCTCACCTCATATATTACTGCTTGACTTGCCAACAAAGCCCAGGAACAGGAGGGTGAGAGGTTTCTGTCCATCATGTAATGGCTACAGAGGTGGGTCTGTATTAAACTTATTATTATTAACCCTGGGATGACTCCTATTTAATTCTCAGAATGTAAAAAACAGAGAAGATTTAGTTCACAGTACATTTGCAAAAAAGCTCAGACTACACAAATAAGCATCTTGCTGCAACGGCAAGTAGAGGCAAGTTCCAGAAAGAAAAAAACCAGTCTGATGCATGTCATCTTGTGGTTTTTTGGTAGATTAATGAAAAGCCCACACAGCATAATTATGTTTACAATAAGCTTACAGGAGTTTTCCCACAAGGTAGAGGAGAGTCATAGAGGGATCAGGTTAAACCAATTATTTAACCTTTACAGAGCTAAACTTGCAAGTGTTTCAGAGGTAGGGAAAATGGACTATTTTATTGGTTGCTTACAACCACGTATCAAAACAGTGGGGTCTTTTTTTTATTCCATTACTTTTCAGGAGCGCATCCTGGCAGATTCAGTTCAGATGACTGAGAAACAAATTGTTTGATGCCCAGATGACTTAAATATTCCACTGCTAGCACAAATTTGCTCTTTACTACCATGAATGATTCTCCTCACAGATACTCCAACAGTCTAGTGAGACCTTTCACAGAACGTGGCATCCAGATTGAGGGGTTTTAATGGCAACATGACCAAATAAATCATCAAGCTCCACTGGAAGATATTGCATTCACTAACACCAAGATTTCCTTTTCTGGGGCTGGTCTTTAGGGCTTGAAGCAAGTGGACAATGGTGGAAAGCACTGAAAAGAAAACTATATAGTATCATTTATCAGGCCTTTTGCAGTGTCAGCTCTCCATTGTTCATGCTTAAAAAAATCATACTTCTTGGCTTTCCTAATCCATGAGAGAGACATGCAGTTGTTCTGGTTTAGACATTAGTATTTGTTTTGTTTATTCCAGTTCCAGTGAGCAAAAATCAAGTAAAACTGATTAATTCAGTGGTCTACCTATGGTTTTTCCAAAGGATATTGCAAGCTATGATATAGTAGAGCTTGAAAACACAGATGTAACACCCTAGGGGATAAATGATATGGATGTTGTTGACAGAGCATCTATCTAAATGATCTCCCAGCTAGTACTGGGCAAAATAATTTTTTTTTTTTTTTTGCTTTGCTTTGCTTCAATTTGAAAATGTGGGGGAACAAAACCCCATTACTACTCAAAATTCAAATGCTTTGGCAAACTGCATAATGGGAAATATTCAGAACTCTTGATGTGTTTAATCTGAATTTGGGAGTGTTTTATTTTCACCAAGATAAAAAAAATGGATAATGGATTTTGTAACAAATTTTCATTTCTGTCACAAAATACCAAAAGGATTTCTTTAAAAAATGCTCTCTAACCCCGCCCGATTACCAGCCAGCTGCAGCCAACAACATGCTTTACACATCCAATAACAATCAGCTGGCAAATGAGAAGAATGTAAATGAAAATAATACCCAAATGGTCAACCTGGGGCTCTCCAGTGACTCACTCCAAAGCCATTCCCAGGTGACTCCCATGCTGGCACCGCACACAGGTTTGGGAAAGCCACCCCTCTGGCTGCAGAGAAATCCAGCACGGGCACCCCAGCCTGTGCTAGGATTGAGCCCTGTGTTCAGAAACCAGCAACAGGACCCCACAGGGAGATGTTAACCTTTTCCACCCGCAAATGCTTCCTGGCACCCCTCTGCTCCCTGCTCTGTCTGCTGTGTGTAGGGTAGGTCCCATTCGTATGGTGATTTTGGCAGGCGGCTGACGGGGTAAGGGAGGTGCCGCACCTGGGCGTGCGTGGACTGATCCTTCCTCCGTGTCCTACAGAAGGTGACATTTGCTCTTTAGAAGGAATCCTAGGGGCAACAACCAACAATAAATGAGCCCCTGACCTACCACAGAGCTACCTGGCCAGGCAGCAAAAAGTACTTGCATTTCTCATTGGCTTTTGCATGGTGTAGACAAGATAATGCCTTGAACATCTCAAAAACAAGGTTAAACATTTTCAGTCACAGCGTTTCCGGTTCAGCAACTCAGCTTCTATTTGAGCAGCCAAGATGTGTAATTTTCCAGTTGTGCCAGTCAAACATGAGGGAATTGTAATCTTTTCACACCTCTGAAAATTAAACCAATTATCTAGAAACCATAAAGGAATTGGCTGACTTGAGGTCTCATCCAGGAGTGGGAGTGGGAGTAGATGTAGTAACGATCTGAGGTTTTTCGTTGCATATACTCCTGTCAACATTTTAACCAGAGAGGTCAAAGTACTATAAAGTCAAGCAGAGATACTGAACCACCTGATGAATGGATCGCATTTTCTGATTCATCTGCATTGCTTCAAGCAAACAAAGCACAGGTAAAAGATAACTTCTGGTGACATATCCTCTCTCAGGTTATATCCTTGTTCCAGATGAAGGAAAAACTTATAAACATTGTCTGTCACAATAACTTTTAGGATTGCACAACAAATACTATTAAAACATTCTAATTTCCAATTATTTGTGTCTTGCCCAAGATTCTTTGTTGGGACCAAAATTTTCCATTTTGGTTGTTAGTTTATATTTGATTTTTTTTTTTTTTCCTTTTTGGAGAAATTTAGGGTGAAATAGCCATTTGCAAGAAGACTGAATTATTTTTTGGCATTAAGTTCTGGACACAATTGCCTTTGATTTCTAATGGGAATCTCAACTTTTACTGGCTGGCTGCTATGGTTGAGATGAGTCTTTTGCATTCTCTGTGAGAATCTGCCCAGAACTGGCAAAGTTTCAGGCTTTTGAAAAACCACAATTCACACAGTTTTAAAGACATTAAGCAACCTCCCCAAAGTCTTCCTCTGCCCAATTCTTCTGTTATCTCAAGTGAAGAAGTCCAAGAGGGTGCTAGAGAGGCTCCAGCCCTGCTGATGGCCCATGTGGGTGCCGGGAGCATAATTCCTTCAGCCAAGTCGATTTTTCAGACTGGCTTCTTAAAAACCTAGGAAATAAAACAATAAATGTTAACCGCAGGATGATGCAAAGATTAGGAGTCACGGAATTTTAATGGCTTTGTGCAACTTCAGTTTGGTTTCTTGTGTCTAAGTGGTGTTCATGCAGATTTTATTGGCTTGAGGACTTCCTGCATTTCTCACTGCCCTCTGCCTCACCACGTGCAGGGAGGGTTTGCTCTGGGACCTGACGTCCTGATTGAAGGAGACATTTTCGGTCCTGCTCTCTCAGTGCTTTCAAAGCACAAAAAGGGTGAGACAAGAGTAGAAAATGTAGGCTGCAAGACAAGAATGGATGATCTCTTGGTTAAATTAGTTGAGTTGGATTCACTTTTATCCTGGTGTTTGTTTAACCCATCTTTGGTCACTGAAGCCAAACTCTTCCTACAAGTCATTAACTTTGCATTTCTCATCTTCCAGGTATCTGATAAGATCGTGGATTCTGACTTGCAGCAGCAGCTGTTATTCCCAACTGCAGCCAAGATGAGGGCATGTATCTCATACTGTGTCCCCCTAAATCCCATTTGCCATCCCCCTGTGCTTTGCTTCTATGACAGACCAGTAAGGACAACAGCACCCCCTCCTCTGTTTTGGGAAGAGGTGAGTGAATGTTTGTGAGCCCCTTGGATCCTGTGGTGATGAGCCCCACAGGAGAAGCCACAAGGAAATTAATAATTCTGTCTTCAGAATGAGATTTTTACTGTAAATAAGGCCTGGGGTCACACCTCAGATAATAAGCAGAGAACAAAATATTGAATTAGGAGAGCACCATCCACTCTGAATGAGGTGGTAGAAAACATACAAGCTGTTCATTTAATTAAAGACATATATAATTCATACACACAAGGAGAATGATTTAAGGTTCATTTTTCAGTTAAGAATTGATTTGCAACCTTAATAATGCTCTTTTAAAACAGTGTGTGGGTGGCATGTATGTTTGTTATAGCCTGCCAGCCAGCTAATTCAAGGAAAGAGGGAAGCTTTGAGCTTTCAGCCCCTGGTCATTTCTTATGGATAATTCACTACCTGCACATCCTTCCTGGAAGCTGTTACATGTATGTTACTGATGGCTTATAAAAACAAAACAAAACCAGAAAGATGTAATGCAATATTTATTTAAAATCTCTGTTTTGGGAAATCATTGAATCATGTCTGTCTTGAGGCATTGTGGTTCCTTTTCTAAATACTTCTTACTGAAGATATTTCACCATAAAACAACCAGTCTTAGGGCTGCCCATTCCAAGGCCATGGAAGAATTGTTTGAAAAGCAACTTTCAGCCTTTCAAAATTAGAAATTCTTTGTTAGAACACCTTTTATTTTCTTTAGGATCAAAACCACACTTTATTTGAGAACATCAGTTGTTATTTCAAGGGATTTTAAAGACTTGTCCTGAGTAGACTAGTGTGGATCACTGAGGTTTTACCTATGAGGGTGGGGTTTATTTTAATTATGACAGCAGGCACCTGGAGTCTCTCAGGGCTTTTGCCTGAACCCAGCTACATCTGTCATGCTGATCCTACTTCCACTTCAGACGTGGTCGAATGCTAGGGGAACAGAAAATTGATGCTGCACTGCGAAGCTGGCATGCTGGGAAGATTTCTTGGCTGGAAATAGCTGGATCCTAGTTTAGGGACACCTATAGGGACTGCAACACAGATGGGAAAGCTCAGGATTTAGCCACTGAGGACATTTGGGGACAAGGCTGGGGGAAGCAGAGGAGGAAAACCTGACTGAAGCCTTACTTGTGTCACAGAAGGAAAGGGTCAGATCAATGCCACCAGAATGGGACTGCTTAAAATGGGCGTATTTGGGCAATATCTGCTTGCACAGCTCTCCAATTACCATCCCTGTATCGTGTGCTCTGTATCATCTGCACAGTTCCGAGCCACTGTGGGGTAGATACAGACAGCTGGGGCAGTAACAAAGCAGAGGTTATCGCCATTCCCAATTCCTGTAATTGTTAACTGTGCACATTTAGATGAAGAAAATCCCCAAGAGGCACAAGTCAAGAGCATCTCTAGTGTAAGTGTCTGGAAGCCAATCAAATGAAACATGTTTTCACAGTAGTCAATCAATTTGCTGGGGGGAGGATTGGTGTTTTTTTGGGTTTTGCAAATATTGGTGCCTCGTGTCAAGCACCTATGTCTCTTTTGTGAGCATCTAAAATTAGAGCCTCCTGACAAAGAAAAGGATCCAGCAGCAGTCACTAAAATTCAAGATCTGACCCTAAAACTTCTGACATTATCTACCCAGGGCTGTATAATTTTCTCTACCCGGAAATTAATACTTTCTTGCCTTGGTGATGCAGTTTGAGATCTGGGTAAATTTTTTTCTACTGACAAGAATCAGAAGGCACTTTAATGGGGGGAAGAAGCTGGCTTCTCACGCCACACATCGTGCTCCCACATCCAAGAGCTCAGTAATCTGGCTTTCTGGAGAGGGGAGCAGTGTGGAAATTCTCTTCCTACCTGTCCATTCGTTCTTGTCTCTTTTCTTCTTTTTTGTCTCTCTCTTTTCCTCTTACTAAATAAAAGACAAGGTTGTTTTCCTGAACATCACAGGAAACTTTAAAATAATCCTAAAAATGCCACCAGAAGGACTGTAAACATATGTCTCCGTGGGATTTGATTAGTAGAAAGAGCTGTGCAACCACCAAATCTGTATTTAAAGCAATCTAATAGGCATTGCCATGATGAAGCTTAACAAGCCAGGTTTTGTCTGAAAAAGAGAAAGAGTCTGGACAACACTTTCGCTGTCAAAAAAAATAGCCAGTGAAGGCAATACATAATATTTCCTCCGTTGCCAGCTCATCAGTTCTTATTTAACCAGCCAATGCAACAAAAGCTTAATGCAAAAATGTACTGCAATCTTCTTCTATCCCTCCCTCCTTCTGCTCTCACTCTTCCTCTCTCTCTCTGGGATTGGCTTATTTAAAAGCTATATTTCTGCCTAGGCATTCAGAAATGCTGAATGCCTCAAGCAAACTAGTAGAATAAGCATGTTTCTCTACTGTTTCTTGGCAGGGTCCACTGCCTGAGTCCTGCTTTAAATTAAAGCACATGTGGCTTGAGTTTAGCATTATCATGAAAATGAAATTACCACTTTAGAAAAGTCAAGTTATTTTGGAAGTGAAAACTGCAGGTCAGAGCCCACCAAAATTCCAAAACCTTGCTCAAAAAATGTCTTGTTGAACGTTCAGAGCTGCTGCCGTGGACAGTGCATCCTTTTGGATCCTGATTTATAGTCTTCCCCTTCATGTTTTCCTACATTTGTTACATGCTCTTGGGAAAACCTTACAGACTTTGGCTCTTTGTCACTGGCTCCCTCTGCAGCTCCTCCTCTGGAAGGGGGAGAGACATAAAAGTTATCTATCAGAAATCAGCTGCATTGACCTGAGGCTCATCCTACTGTTTTGAAGTGCTTTTGAAAATTGCCCTGGCACTGGTAAACACAACAAAGCCATGTTGAAGTGCTGCTTGTTTGCTCAGCTAAACCCCCTCTGCACTATTACACTCATTTTCTTGCCATCAGATGAGGGCTGTGTGCAGAGGAGGCAGGAACCCAACACTCGCCGCTTGGAATGGGTTCTCCTGTGCTCTTTTTCATGCCCAGAGGTTTCGGTAGGTGGTAAATCTCATCTGCAGCATGGTGGTTTGAACCATGGGGTTTGGTTTTTACGTTTAGAGTGCACATGTAAAGCTGCATTTTACCTGTAACATAATATTTAGATTAACTAGATTTTTTTTTTCTCTTCTGGGCTTGTTATCATACAAAACTAGATAAATCAAATCAAAAAAGCCCACAGATACATGTCAAGTTCCATTGCTGCTATTGAGAAGTGGGTATTGCCTTGTCATGTTGTGGTAGTAATGAGCCATCTACAAGTTGTCACTTGCCAGAACCTGAACTCTACCAAATGAGTGGATTGTTAAAGAAATATCATCAGATGGGCTTGAGTCTTCTGCTCCACAACATTGTTTTTCATTTTATTGCAATTCCACTGGATTCAGTGGAGTGAAGCCAGTCTCTGGGATGTTTGGGAAAAAGGAGGAGTCAGCCATCAACATGCCAAATATTGCAGCTGAGTTGGAATGGCCAGTGCGTTGTATAATCCTGTGGAAACATGTACAGTGATTGTGCAAATGGAGCTGGTGATCTGGCTAAGAAATCAAGCCACAATAACTCATCCTGTTTCCTACACACACAATCATGGACACTCGCACACTCAGAGAGAAAACCATGTCTGGAAGAAAATAATTCTTCAGCCAAAACTTCAGAGACATTTGGAAGGACAGGAGAATGACGAGTGCCAAGAAAATTTTCCCCGAGCTAAGAATTAGTAACATTGCCTTGCCTATTAAAGTTTGCCAACATAACTGGAATTGAGGGTGCAGTGACTACTGATTTTCAGAGAATTTGAATCGAGCCTTTCATGGAATGTTTAGAATCAAATCAAAATGAATAGAATAGAATAGAATAGAATAGAATAGAATAGAATAGAATAGAATAGAATAGAATAGAATTATTCAGTTGGAAGGAGTCTACAATGATCCTTTAGTTCAACTGTAAAGACCTTTAGTAGGTACTTACTCCTAAATTTAAGTTAGCCCACCTACAGCCCAAAGAGGTGGAGTTTGGCCCAAGGTCTACTGTGATTTGGGAAGTAGTCATGAGCAGAGCCTCAGGCCCAAGTTTTTTTGTGTTGCACTGTGAGACTTCACCACTGGTCTCATCAGGTGATGCACAGGGAGCCAAGGGACTGGTCCTGATGCTCCTGTAGACCTAATTTCAGACACATTCTTTTTTTCTCCTGCCTCTATCTCTTCCAGAAGGATTATTCATAAGAGCAGTCATGACCAGGTTTTCCAAGCCTTCACAATGAGCAGAAAGGAGATTTTGTTTCTATGGAGAGATCCAGAGCAAGAGTTTCATAAGTCACGGTGCCTCAGGGCCTAGGGGTGAGGAGAAAGGGACATTGATAGTTTGGGGTAGAGGACATAAATTCAAACCTACCAAGAAGTGCAGCAGCAGCTCTGGATCAGCAGCAGGCTGGGAAGGGACTGACTGAGGCCAGAGGGTCTGTGGAAAAGTGTTGATGGGCAAGTGGATTGTAGTGGATGTGGCAACCAACCCCACACTCAAGCAAATCATGGTTGTACTTAATTTTGATCAAATCCTATGGAAAAACACCTCTTAAGTTTAATGGGGATGGGAAAGTGAGGGGTTTAGATGAGGGGTCATTTAGGCAGGGTGAGGACTGGCAGGGAGTGAGGATGCAGCTGCCTGTGGGAGGCTCTGAAAGGGCAGGGACGATGTTTGGGGAGAAGGAAACACAAGAAGCACAGTTTCATGAGGCAACGGGGATGAGTACAAGGTAAGGAAGAGACTAGAGGCTCACCACATGTCTTCCGTCCATCTTTCTTCCTAAGCATTTTTAATCAAACTTGAATTCGTGCTCAAGATCTGCTGCTGCTATTCCTGTAATTAATCCATATGGGACCCTTCCAACTTGAGATATTTTGTGATCCTCTGACTCTACCCCAACATGTCTCCATCCTCTCACACAGGACTACCCCCTCCCATCCCATGTGCCAGCATATCTTATAGTCAGCTGAACACACTCTGTACTCATAATGTAGTTTTTTAACACAGAGGTTAGTTCTAGGTAGGTGGCACGGGTCTCTTACTGCCAACAGAGAACTCCTATCAATGGTCATGGGAGGCAAAATGTGCAGCAAGTAGACACCTCTGCCCAGGTGTGCTTCCAAACAAGCACCCTGCTTCTGGAACAAGCAAATAAATTAGTTTTTAAGAAAGAGGCTTAAGTTTTATATCTAATTATATGATTTTCACAGATGAAGTAAGGCATCTAGTGAAAAAAAAGTAGTTCTTAGTGTTCATAAACAATAAGAGGCTCTAAATGGGCTATTGTCAATTCAGGAGAGATCTCCTGGAGTCACTTTTTGCAAATATGAGCACAGGAGCCAGCAGTCTAAAATGAAAACAGAGATAGACAATTAGTTAGCAAAGACTAAACTATAAATCATAAAAATCACATTTTAATTATACGCATGTCCCTTGAAAATTGTGCAGATCTGCACACAAGAGAGGATCAGGAATGGTGAAGAGAATAGTGATCAGTGATGATCAGATGTATGTATAATATGGTATCAGCAAAAAGGGAAGTTGAAAAAGAGACAGCTGGCAGAGGCTTGTAGAATTGGAGGGTTATGGAGAAAGTAAACAGAAACATTTGCTTTCCATTTTGTAGAATATAGGAAGTGGAGAACACCATCATCAGTCTGCAGGTTTAGATCAAAAAGAAGTATTTTTTTATCAAAAATGTAATTATGTAGAGGAACTGATTGTTGAAGACTTGTACAGGATCCAGAAGTGTGAATAAGCTTAAGGTGAGATTCAAAAATCCAGGAATAATAGTAGGTGTACTAGTGAACTAGTGAACTAGACTGTAGCCTCTAACCCCCAAAAACACTTTTCTGAACAGTCTGTGGGACAATAAGTGGGCACACTACGAAAACTCCCCCTATTTTCACCTGGTTATCATGAGCTTTGCCATTACTCTATCACTGAAATTATGAGGGAGGATCTCCTTTAATATAATTATGCCTGGGTTGGTGCATTCAGGGTTAGTGTGGAAAGCCCCACATTTGAATCCTCTCCTTGGCTTTCAACACAGACCTTTTTTTTCTTCCTACAGAGTGCTGCATATCTGCTGACCCATCCTCTTCCCCGAGTGCATCTGCACCATCATGTTGGCTCATGTCTCAAGTCTGTGCAGAACCCTGAACTCTCTGATCATCAGTGTGTTAAGCTCATTTTCTGACTCTCATCTTCACTGAGCTAACTGGCTCTCCAGGCAGAGCAAATTCAGGAATCCAGGAGTAGGAAAGTAGGTGGGAAGAAGAGTAATAAACCTGAGGGATGGCAAGAGTGGGAATTTCTGTCTGAATATCCTGTAGACGTTTTCTGCATCAAAAGGAGGTGGTTCTGCTTTGGACTCCCATTACAGACTATGTAAAATGTCACTAAAACTAAAATAGACCCTAAACAGCCACAGTCCGAGGCAGAATTTCAGCCTTACGTCCTTCTCCCACACGGACCTGACTCAAACTTCAAAGGCCCCCATAAAGCCAGAAGAAGGGAATCACCTGGTGAGAGTCAAGTTTTAGGCTGCCACATGAATGCAGTTCATTGCCCAAAGACCTTGAGGGTGTTCTAGAAGATTCTAGAAGGTAAGATGTCTGCGAGGATGTGCTAGAGGTTCAGAGTAAGACATGTAATTGAAGATGAATACCTGCAAGTTGCTCTCTAAGCTCTGGGTGTAGTTCATGAAGTTCTAGCTGGCGGAGTTAGCGAGGTCTTTGCACTGATTCAGCTGACCAGATTTAGGTGTCTTAACCTGCAAACTGCCTCCCATCCTGGCTTCCAGTGACAGTGAGAATCTACATTTCTGAAAGGAATATATATCTTTCTAACATTAGATTTACAGTAAGACTCTCAAGAATCTAAATTTTATTTTGAAGACCCTAAAAAATTGCCAGTGGTGACTCCTTTATCGATCTAATGCTCTCTGTCCTCTCTGTCTCTCTATAATTTCCCTATTTTAAGAAGGTGACAAGGTTACTTCCTTTTTTCTATTGGATATGGCAAAGATAAATATAGCAAAGGTTTTTAAGCTTTCACATACTGTAGTTCACCACGAAATACTTTAAGTAGATATATGATAAGTAAATAGAGTGTATAGCAGTTCTCATTTACAAAGATAAGGAAAAGATTTTTTTGTTTTTAATTTTTTATGTATGGCCGAGAATTCCACTGCCCTATCTCCATATTTAATGTGAAAGTGTGAGAAAGAAATATATGTTTAAAGACTCCAGTATCTCTTATTTGGTTAATGTCCTACAAGTATTTAAATGAGTCATTTGATGGCTCTGCACTTCATGATTGGTTAAGCTATTTAACATACTTTATTGCTTCTGTGATTTATTGCCTGATGAGGATACTCAAGAAAGTCTGAGAACTTCTTTGGAGTTTATTGAGCTGGTACATATTTTATGCTGATTTCAAATAAATCAATGTCTATTATAGCATAAAAAATGGGAACATTGGAAAGAACATTGAAGAGAACTATTTCCGGAGCTTTGTGTTCTGCTTCATGCATAAAGCATGAGGGCTTCATTAACATGGAAGTATGTGCATGTGAACCTTTGGGTCCTTATTAATCATTTTGTGACTAATACATGGAGCTCAATGATTCCCATAAGCTTCCCTAAAAGAAACCATAACGTACACACTGTGTGAGATGGTTCCCCAAAGGAGCGTGTAACTGTAATGTCTCAGACGCCGCGTGTAGGAATCTCTTGATAGATGTGCTGTTCAACATGTCCTTCCCTGCCCTACTCACTGCTTTTCAAACAAGACCATCCAGAAATAAAGGAGAGCATCACCAGTCCTCGTGTTGTTCAGCTGGCACCTTGGTCGTTCACAGACCTCAGGAGTTCTGTCATTGATTAAATGGGAGCTGGGCTGAATCAGAAAAAATCCCCAACTATGTAAGCTTATTGACCGAGTGATATAAGTGTTCGTATGGATGGAGTTGAGGTTTCAGGATGATTAAATCATGACTCTTTTGGCAGTTATCTGTGCGCTGTGAGGTCTTCTCTGTGCACCATCCTGAGGCTGGAGGAAAACAAGAGTCCTTGAATCTCTAGTCTGTGCTAAATGAGAGTAGTGGGATTAACTAGAAAATTAGTCCCCCAATGTTTCCTGGGGTGGTCATTCCCAGTAGAGGACTAGAAGGACAACGTCATGGTGGTGCTGAATGGTAGTTCTTTCAAGAAGTTTTTGCAATCTCTTCCAGCCTCATGCCCTCTGCAAATTTAATATATCTACTGTCCACTTCACGGACTGACCTCTGTGAAAACCTCTTGACAAGTTATATCTTCTGATTTTGGCAGATTCCTACCTACTCAATGGATACAATAATTTAGTCAGTTTTTCACCTGAACTAATTTCACCTGAAGTGTGTCTTTAGTTTGCTTATGAGAATGGCGAGTGAAAAAAAATCAATTGTGAAACCCTTCAACTTTCCCCAAACACAAAGACCTGTTTTCCTCTTTTGAAAGAATACCAGATTGGTTTATTCTTGGCAAATTCTTACTGGCTGCTACTCATGTCCTTAGTATTTTCCAGGTGTAATAATTTGTTCACTCATTCATTCCAGAGTTTTTCTGGGGCTAAAATATAAACTGACTGGCCTACGGTTCCTTAGCTTCTTTTCTTGCCTCTTTTTATGATGGACACTATTTCCAATTCCAGTTTTTCACCTTTCTGCCAAAGGCTTGTCAAAGATAATTGCTAACACTTGTAAGTCTGCTTTGCCCTGTTCTTCCAGGCTGTGTCTGTTTGTGCAAGCATTGTGGTGCAAAAGCAGTGGATCACTCGTAAGAAACACTCTCAGTGACCACACTCTGCTTGTTTGTTTTTTCCTCAGACTGGCTCTAGTTTGGTCCCAAGGACTTCATGCCTGTTAGCAGCTACCAATTAACACTCTCAAAGTGTGTCTTCCTGTTTAGTTTCATTCTGAGGTCTAAGCCTGTCTGGAAAGAAAACCAGAGCACATTAAATGGAGCTGATTAGGAGATCCTCTGTAAAAGTGCATTCCCCAACAAAACTCAAGGGATGTGGAGCTGCACTCTTAGCACCCTAGACCAGAGCTTATCAGTCTTAACCAATCTAAGAGCAAATAAATCATGGAACTACTCATTGTTCATGATGTTGATCATTTTAGGCCTTTAAATGAAAACTTATTGAAAAAGGTGTTAAACGTATCCTTGTGTCAGCATCATCTGACAGTAGTCCTTCCTCTGTTGGTAAAAGGCCAGCTCTCCCTGGTTCTCTTCTTACTGCTGATGAATCTGTAGAATGATTTCTTCATACACTGTATGTTTATTGAAACTTTAATCCTATTTTGTGTTTTGGCTTCTCTGACTTTATTCCCTTATGCTTTTCTGCTCTTCCCATATACTCATCCTGGTAATCTTCCCCGTGTCCACTCCCACTTCTTGTGCTTGAGATTCCAAGGGCTCACGCTTTAGCCAAGTAGCCTCCTGTGCTTCCTGCTTTTGCCTTGTACAGGTTAAGAGATAATATCAGAGTATAACCTTTGACACAATGACTCCTTAAGATCTCCTGAGAGGACAGGCTGAGAGGGCTGGAGTTTATCAGCCTGGAGCAGGGAGACGTTTTTGTGGCCCTGCAGTACTTAAAGTGGGCGTTTTAGAAAGCTGGGGACAAACTTTTTATCAGGGCCTGTTGTGACAGAACAAAGGGTAATAATTTTACCCTGAAGGAAGGTCAATTTAGATTATGTATAAGGAAGAATTTTTTTACAGTGAGATTCAGGAGACACTGGCACAGTGTTGGACTTGGTGGATGCCCAATCCCTAGAAACATTCAAGGTCAGGTTGGAAAGGGCTCAAAACAGCCTGGTCGAGAGGAAGATGAACCCCTCATGGCAGGGGCATTGGAGTAGATGACCTTTAAAGATCCCTTCCAATCCAAACCATTTATGATTCATGATTCTGTGATCCCTTCCAGCCCTTTATTTACATGATGATATGACGTTTTTCTTTGTGATGCCATAGCAATAATTTATTGATACTGTTGGAATATTGCTCCTTGGAGAACCACAATCTGTTCCAGTAAGACTGTTGCTTCCATGCACAAGAAAGGAAGAAGAACATGACCTTCATCCAGACCTGAAACCAAAGACTATCCAGGATTTTCAGGTCATTTAGGAAGAAGGTAGGATGGCACATACAGTCACAAAGCTGTGTCTGCGGAACAGCACTTCATAGCAGGTCGTGAATAGTCATGAGTGAAATTTAGCAACTGGTCTGGCTGAGGATTAAAATTTCTGTGAGTCAACAGACTGGCTTTTAACCAGAGGCAGTCATGTCTAGGATCCTGCAGGAGTTGAAAACCTACTGTAGCCTCGTAAGTATCCAAAATGTTATGCAAAAGCAGAGACTTTTTTTGGTGGTGCTCTGTGTGTTTGGTTTTTTCTCTTTTCTTTTTCTTTTTTTTTTGCACAGAAGTTGTTCTGAGGACACAAAGTTCTCATCCAGAATCAGAAGTCATGGCTTGTGTTACAAGAGTACAGGAGAACTGGCAAGAAACATGGAGCCCATGAGAACACACTAGCAGCACAATGGATTTGTAATATTTAATCAAATTCTTGATGATCACAAATCTTGCAACACATTCCAAAACTACTAAAAACGCTATACAGAAACCAGCTGAGCCAATATTTAAAGCCTTTTTAATTTAACAGAACCCATTTTTTATAGTATCCAGGATATGTTTCTGGCTTTCCTACTTGTCACATGATCTCCTGTCCAGATGTGCTGGTGTATATCTAGTAGTGGACCAGCCAAACCACAGCTCTTTCCTCCTGCTTGTAGCGTGTTACTGTAATTCAACCATACTTCTCCCAGCTACAGAAGCACTACATTAATATGTGGTATAACAACAATAACACAGGAGGGGATAAAGCTAACCATAACTTTAACTGAGTATCTAAAAATAATAATAATAACAGAGTGACCCTATTCAAAGAGGTTAATTTGTGTGCAGGGTATAAAATCCAAATATGCATTTGTTTTGCAAGCTTCCCATTTTTCTCACCTGCAACAGAAAATTTGTGCTGAGGAGAAGATTTCCTGCAGTTTTCTACAGGAAATTAGCCTCCCCCTTTGTTTAGATCCCACAGATTGTACCTTGTGCTCGTGGGCAGCCAGCTCAGGTCTCCTACATTTTTGCTGCCTTTTTTTCCTCGGTGGTGGCTGCCGCGAAGAACAGAAGGAGAAGGGAATTCCAGGATTGCGGGTTAATTATTAACACAGTTAAGCCTGGCAGCATGCTCAGAATTAGAAAGGAAAAGCCTGAGGGCTGATTCTTCCCTCCCGTTCACAGGATAACCCCACTGGGCTGACTGCGACCTCCCAAGGCAAGGGCCATATCCACACTCCCCCATGGAAAGTTAGTGGGATTCTTATGAATGGCTCCATTAGGAGCTGGGTGGGCTGGATGCCAAAGAAATCAGTGGAGTTACTTCTGATTTACACGGGGATAAGCATGTGGGTGTATTAAATCCGTAATCCTCGTCCCCACTGCAGCCAGGAACTCAGCAGCTGGGTCGTGCAAAGTGCCACAGAGAACCCTCCGGTGTCACAAAGCACCAAGGGCCTCGTCCGTGTTAAAGAGCCTTGAGGGTGCTGGTTCAGGCACATACCAGGCATCTTAGGAGATGGTGAAAAGCGGGCTCAGCCAACTCAGTCCTAAACAGTGATTTCAGTTTGCACGCTTGTTCAATCTCTACCACTCCAGGACCTCAGGACTTCATCTTGTAGATCATTACTGTGCCTTTGGAAGGTGGACTGGTGTTATTTTAAAGAAAATGAGGTCCAGGCTCTTCCTGCCTTGCTTGGCATGTGCAGCTTAGGTGGCAGATGCGTCTAAGTGAAGCAGACATCGCCTGCAGTCAGCACAGAAAGGAGGCCACCAAGACCTCACTGCCTTCTGAAGGTGACCAAGAGCTACTACGCTAATTTATGTCCCTTAATTTAGATGGCCTGGCTCTAGCCCAGAAACACACTGCGCGTATTTTAAGGGCAGTGAAGCACTTCTTGAGGAAGAGTTAAGTACCTAATCCTGCTGAAAACTTAGGAAATGATGAGTCAAACCCATTTGGGTGATGTTTCAAAGCCCATTGATCATTTCTTCGCTTTTGTAGAACTGCCTGCCTGTTATCTGGCTCTTTCATGGAGGTGTCCTTGGCATGCTGGGAGGCTGAACAGAGCTCCTTGGACATCACCCTCACCAGTGACCTGTCCTTGCATGATCACAAAAGACAACCAGTGGCTCCCACCACTGCTGGGCCCAGAATTAACCCCATGGTATAAAAACTCCCCTTCCTGAGCCTGAATCAGTCTAGCACCTCACTGGCTTTGGTGACCTTTCCACTCCAGGTCTTACTTCTGAAGCTGTCCTGACATGGATTTGAGCTGCTGCCTACTGAGCCAAGGAGCAGTAACGCTGGAAAAGCTCTGGGTGTTCATTTCCTCACTAATACAAATGACACCTTATCACCAAAGGAAAAGATAAAGCTCTGCAAACCAGGGACCAAAGACTTTCTAAGCCCCATATATCCCAGAAATACACATCCACTCCCACACAGCACCTCCCTGCTTCATTTAATCCTCCCCTCCCCGCCCCTCCCC